>JAQQSW010000096.1:24435-46269 GCA_028646575.1 Pseudocheirus occidentalis
AACTCGAACATCAGCAAATTTTGATTCTTAGGAATGACTTGGGGCCGGTATAGGGTGGGAGTGTGAGGGACAGAGTGGGTGGGTGGGCTGATTTTGTGGCTAGTTTCTGTGTGTGTGTGTGTGTGTGTGTGTGTGTGTGTGTGTGTGTGTGTGTGTGTGTGTGTGTGTGTGTGTGTGTGTGTGTGTGTGTGACCAGCTCAATTCTTCTCTGAAAGGTAGCAGGGCCAAATCTCTATTTGAAGGACAGTTAGTAAAGGCAAGGAGGCCACAGCTGTCTTCACCCAAGATGAGGGAAAGGCAACAAATTATAGCCAGGAGGCTGTTTGCTTTTCTCCCCTCATCTAGTTCTGTTCCCCAGAGACACTCTTTCCCAAGGCACATCTGCTTGAGATAGGGGAGGAGATTCCAGGAAGGGAGGGAGGAATAGGGAGGAATGGATGGAAGGAGGAAAGGAAGATGGGAGGGAGGAAGGAAGGGAAGGAGGGGGAGAGGGAGGGAGGGAGAGAGAGAGAAAGAGAAAGAGAAAGAGAAAGAGAGAGGGAGATGGAGAGGGAGAGGGAGAGAGAGAGAGAGAGAGAGAGAGAGAGAGAGAGAGAGAGAGAGAGAGAGAGAGAGAGAGAGAGAGAGAGAGAGAGAGAGAGAGAGAGAGAGAGAGAGAGAGAGAGAGAGAGAGAGAGAGAGAACGAGAGAGAACGAGAGAGAACGAGCGCAGGTGCCTTTCTCGGATCTGCCTGCAGCCACACGGACAGATTTCAAACACAATCAAGACGGAGGGCAGATTGTTAGGCTAATGACTCTGCTGCTGCCGCTGATTCCGAGGAGTGAGTGATGTCATGCTGGTTGCCCAGCCCTGTTATAATGCAGCTGTCAGAGCTCCATGGGGAAAACTTGGGGAGAAATACGAGAAGCCTAAAAAGCAGCAAAAGGCCCAGTCAAGTGAAGGGAAATGGAATTACAGTAATGCTGAAAGCAGGCACACAGGAGAATTAAAACACTTTGTTTTGGAACCAGAATCCACTCAGCCCAGGTTATTAAATTATTTATTGTTTGCATCTCCGGTAATGGGAGAAAGTAATGGGGAAAAAAATCAGCGAGGGCAGAAATTGATTTAATTATCAGACACATTTGGGGGCCACCCCGGATCATTGCCTGTCCCCCCCTGAGCACGGGGGCCCAAGCTAGGGCTGAGATGGGGTGGAAATGGGAGTTTAGAAGCTTAATTAGATAAATTAGATTCATTCACGTTAATGACCCTGAGGTTGATTGCCTGGTGTTCCTTCATATTTTCTTGGGGAATGGGGGATTAATGGCTCACTCCTGAAGGATACTCCCTTGACTTCAAGTAACTCCCTTCTAAGGGAGACCTAGGTTTTCCATTTGGAGGTAGGTCCTCAGACTTGAAGCTCATATATCTCTCTCAGAATGTTTGGACGTAGGGGAAGGATGGGGAAAAGGTCCAGGAAGATGAGAAGAATAAAAGGAAGTATGACATCTCCCTGCTCCTTATCCCTCAGTCTCCAACCCTGACCATACTTCTTTGTATGGTTTCTATTTGGGGCCTTGGGGAAACTACGGAAAGGTGAGGGAGGTGAAGAGGAAGAAGAAAGAAGAGAGCAAGAAGGATGGATGCTTTGGAGAGGCTTTCCTTAGCTCAAATGTAGGGGAGCAGACAGTACTGGATGGAAAATAAATCCTTGCCAAATATGAATTGACTAGTAACTGATTAAGTTGACTGATTGAATTAAAGCAGACAAAAGAACTTAAGTATATACGTTCCATTCTGGTTTGAGCATACCTAGAGTATTGTGTTTAGACCTTAGACTCAGCTTTTAGGAATGATATTGACCAACTGGAGTGGTATGACCAGGGAGACCTTAATAGGGAGGGAACTCAAATCCCTCTCATGTGACTGAAGGATCTGGGGCTATTTAGGTTGAAGGGGGACATACAGACACAGTGTATTTATGCAATGGGACCTCAGAGAGCATGTAGTTCAGTTTGCTGAAGAAGGTCCATTAAAGAGCATTCAGGATGGTGAAGGTCCTTGAGATAATAGCATATGGGGACTGAATGTAGAAATATGGGAATACTTAGACTGGAGAAGTGACTGCTTTGGGACAATATGATAGCTATCTTCCAATATTTGAAGAACTTCCAGGTAGAAGAATAATTAGGAGATATTATTCTGTGTGGTCTCAAAGGGTAGAATCAGCACCAAGGAGTCAAAGTTCAAGGAGAAGATTTTAACTCAGTAGAAAGAAAAACATCCCCCCCCCAATGGGTTGCCTAAAAATGGAATAAACAACTTTTTAAAAATTTAATTTATTTTCTTATTATACACTTAAATAGCCAAAATCATTTTCATATAAAAATAGAACAGAAAAAGATAATTATATGTGAGACTGTGAATCTCTATTGTGTAGAACTTGCTTTTTAAAAAAAGAATAATACAATAAATTAAAACCTCTTAAAAAAGAAAACAAAACAAAAACATTATAGAAAAAACAAATAAGCATAGTCAAACAAAATCAGATCCCCACATTGGTCATGTCCAACAATTCAACACCTTGAGTTCATCGCTCTGCTTTACCCCTGGTTTTCATGAGGTAGTATGGTACTTAACCCTGAAGGTGTTTAAGCAATAGACTTCTTATTAGAGACATTATTACAGGAAGTTAGACTAGTTGACTTCTCAGGTCCCTCCTGACTCCCAGATTCTTTGATCCTCTTGTCCAGTTGTGGGGAACTTACAACCTCAAGTACGCAGGCTCTCAGCAGCTCTTGTCTCTCAAGCACCAGAAGTATATTATCCATCTCATAGACCTTCCTTTCTGAGAAGAATGAACCACCAGGCTGTGGAATGAGCTCCAGGTTTTCTGTTAGTGAATTTCTAGTGTTGGAAAAGATCTCAAGTGTCATCTCTTCTGATCCTCACCCAAAACCATCTATAATATAATTGACAAGTGATCATCCAGTCTCCACTTGCAGACCACCAGGGATAGGATATTTGCTACCCCTTAAGGTAGTCTATTTCATTTTTAGGCAGCTCTAATTATTAGGAAACTTTCCTGTAGATTAAACTGATACTGCTTCCTTATCAGTTCTACCCAATGCTTATAATTCTTCCCTCTGGAAACCTAGCGGAATAAGATTCAGCCCTTTTCCATTTGACAACCTTTCCTATACTCAAAAATAGCCATCACATACCCTTCAGGCTAAGTATCCCTATTTCTTTCAATTGATCCTCATATGACATGATCTTCAGGCCCTACATCATCCTCCAAACAACTCTCACTTAATCCATCACCACTATTATTCCATATCTCTCCTTCCTTTTGTGGAGGAGAGAAGCCTGTCTACAGTAGGTGCCTCCACTTGCCATTCTCCTCTTAAATTTCTGCAGTCTGGTTTCCATCCAATCATTCAATGAAACTCTTCATTCCAGACTTACCAGCTGCCAGATCTACTGACCTTCCCCCAAACTTCTCCCTTCTTGATCTCTTTTCTGCAACCTTTGGTACTGGTGATCAGGCTTCTCTTTTGATATTCTCTTCTCTGTTAGTTCTCAGTGATATTATTCTCTCCTGGTTCTTCTCTTACTTGTATGACTGCTCCTTCTCTGTCTCATGCTAGATCTTTATTTAGGTCATACTCACAAATATGGGGTTCTCATGGCTCAGCCCTGGACCCTTATCTCTCTTCCCTCTAATCCAGTGGTTCTCAACCTTCTTAATGCTGCAACCCTTTAATACTCATATGAGGGTGTATCTGCATGTGGGCAGATCCGCCTGGAGATGGATAGAGGAGCAGTGTCTCAGTTCCTAAGACCATTGGAAATATGTGTTTTCTGATGGTCTTAGGTAACCAACGTGAAAGGGTCATTTGACCCCCAAAGGGATCATGATCCACAGGTTGAGAACTGCTACTCTAACCTATTTTACTTGGTGGTCATATCAACTCCCAGTTTCAATTATCATCTCAGTGTAGATGACTCTTAGATCTATTTGTCCAGACCTAACTTATCTTCTGACTTTCAGTATCATACTCCAACTGTGTACTAGACAAATTGAACTGGATGTCCTATAGATTTTTGCTGTTGTTCAGTCATTACAGGCATGTCTGACTCTTCATGACCCCAGATAGGGTTTTCTTGGCAAAGCTACTGGAGTGGTTTGCTGTCTTTTTCTCCAGTACATCTTACAGATGAGGAAATTGAGGCAAACAGGGTTCAGTGACTAGCACAGTGTAACACAGCTAATAAGTATCTGAGGCCAGATTTGAACTCAGGAAGTGGAGTCTTCCTGATTCTGGGTCTGGCACTCTATCCATTGGGCCATCAATCTGCTCCTGTCGTATACTTATCTTAAACTTAACATGTACAATACTGAACTCATTACCATTCCCCCCAAAACCTTTCTCTTTTCATAACTTCCTTATTGCTGTGGAGGGTACCACCATCCTGTCAATCACCCAGGCTCCCAACCAAGATGTCATCTGCCACTCCTCACTTTCACTCTTCTCCTTCCCTTCTTCCCTCCGCCATATCTGATCAATAGTAAACTCTGGTCATTTCTACCTTCATAACATCCATGGTATGTTTTCCCAACTCACTTTTTTCCTCTGACATTATAAACAACCTGGTGAGGGCCTTTATCAACTCACACCTAGACTATTGCAATAGTCTGCTGGTTGGTTAGTATCCCTGTCTCAAGACTTTCTCCATTCCAATGTAGCTTTTACTTAGGTGTCGAAGTGATCTTCCTAGGTCTGTTCATATCACCCCTGTTCTCAGTAAACTCCAGCTCAAATATAAACTCCTCTGACTTTTAAAGACCTTCATAACCTGACCCTTTCCTACTTTTCTAGTCTTCTTACATCTTATTCCCCTCCACATACAATGACATTGACCTCTTTTCTTTTCTTCCAATAATGTACTCACCCCTTCTCTTGACTCTACATCTTCACTGACTGTTCCCCATTCCTGGACTGCTCTTCCTCACCATTTGCATATCTTGGTTTCTGGATTTCCTTCAGGGCCAGCTAAAATCCCATCTTTTACAAAAAACCAATCACCCTTAATGGTGGCATCTTTTCTTTGAGATATCCTGTGTACATCTTGTTTGAACATAGTTGTTTACCCATCACTTCCTTTATTAGGCTGTGAGTTCCTTGAGAATAGGGCCTCTTTTTGCCTTTCTTTGTTTCACCACTTCTCACTTAGCACAGGGCCTGGCATATAAGAGATGATTAAGACATGTTAGTTGACCATTTCATTACACTTCTTGTTACTCTTTATCTTCAGTGATTTTAACTCCTTGGCAATCTAGTTTAAAAGAATGAGACTGGGAATAAGAAATACTGGGTCCTCAGTCTTCATTCAATCCCTGATCTAGGCCTTTGGGAAGAAGGGAAGGAAAATGCACAAAGTCCCTGAAGGTCCTTTTATTTTCTGCCTGTGACACAAAGAACCCTGTCTGCCTCTGAAGGGACTGTCTTGGTCTGGCTCCTCTTTGTCAAATGGCTGCAAAATTAGAAGTAAAGGAAACTCAAATTATTGGTGTTTCTGATATAAACTGTTGATGTCCATGGCTGAGGTGGAACACTTTACTTCCATTAATTAGAGACATGTCTTTCTTCTTCTGCAAATTTTGGGACTCTCCTGTTATTAATGACCTTTTTGGAGCTGTGCCCAGGACATAGAGATATTGTCTCCGGATCCAGGTAATGAGGCCGCTACTGATCCTGAACAAATGGGAGAAGTTATTTAATAATTACTCTGTACTGTCTGTGGGTGACCTTTCATTTGTTAAGATGAGAGGCATCTGTTTATCATCATGTAGAAGAATTTGGTTTTTTTTTTTCAAGATTAGTTCTCTTGAACTAACTTAGGACTCAGGACTTTGTTTTTGTCTAATAAGAAATGTTTCCGCCTTAAAGGGGAGACAAAGATAAAAGAAAGACAAAATCACTCAGGAAGGCACTGAATGTTTCCAGTGGAATACAACATGGAAACAGACAAGTAGATATGTGATAATGTGAGGAAGGAAAGAAAACTGAGAACTAGGGACATTAGGAAGGGCCTCCCCTAGGACAGGAGTGGGAAACCTGTGGTCTTGGGGTCACATGGTGGCCTTCTACATCCTCAAGTGTGGACCTTTGACTAAACCCAAACATCACAGAACAAGGGGATTTGGATTTGGATTTGGTCAAAGGGTTGCACTTGAGGACCTAGAGGGCCACATGTCACCTTGAGGTCTCAGGTTCCCCTCCCCTGAATGTGGCATTTAAGGGGAGTTTTGACGGAAGGTAAGAAGGCTGAATGATAGAGGTAAAGAGAAAATGCATTCGAGGAGAGATGGACAGTCTGTGCAAGGGTAGAGTCTGGAGATAGAATGCCAAGATCAGTGAACAGCAAATAGATTTGTTTAACTAGAATGCAGAGTGCATGAAAGGAAGTACTATGAAACAAGTCTGAAAAAGCAGGCTGGTGCCAAACTTTGAAGGGCCTCAAAGACAAAGTTGAGTATGCTGTATTTTATCTTAGAGGCAATAGAGACCTACTGCTTGGGCAGGGGATTTGACATTTTCATACCTTGGTTTTATGAAGATTATTTTGGCAGCTGTATAATGGATGGATAGGAGAAAGCAGAAGACTGGAAGCAGGGAGAACAATTAAGAGGCAATTGTTATAGTCCAGGTGACAGGTGCTAAAACCCTAAACTAGGGTGGAGTTTGTGTGTGTGGAGAGGAGAGAAGGATTTATGAGATCTGGTAGAGAAAAACAAATGATGAGACATAGCAATGTGTAGCAGGAGAGAAGTGCTAAGGGAAAATAAAGTCAAGGGTAACTTCTGGCTAGCTAGAAGGTCGATGGTGACTTCACCAGGAATAGGGAAGTTTGGAAGAGCAGCAAGAACCTGGGGAGGGGCAGGGGGCATGAAAGCTTCATGGAGGAAACTCATGAATTCCATTTTAGATATGTTGAGTTTGAACTGCCTCTAGAACATCTAGGTAGAGATATCCAAAAGTTAGTTGGGGATGTGGGACTGTAGCTCAACAAAGAGACTGAAGCTGAAGGTAGAGATCTGGAATTCATTTGTATAGAGCCTCTAATAATTGGATCAATGGGAGGTGGAGAAATCACCAAGGGGAGGGGAAGAGGGCAAGGGAAAGGGCAAGGAGAGGGGGACAGAGAGAGAGAGACAGAGACAGAGACAGAGACAGAGAGAGAGCGAGAACCCATAACAGAGTCAAAATCAAAAAAGAGATCAAGAAGGATAAAGACTGAGAAAAGGCCATTAATTTGACAAGAGATTGTTGGTAATCTTGGAGAGAAAAAATTCAATCAAGTGGTATGGTCAGAAGCCCAATGAAAAGTAAGTGGGAGGGGGTGGCTAGGTGGCGCAGTAAGTAGAGCACTGGCCCTGGATTCAGGAGTACCTGAGTTCAAATCCGGCCTCAGACACTTGACACATTAACTAGCCATGTGACTTTGGGCAAGTCACTTAACCCCAACTGCCCTCCAAAAAAAAAAAAAAAAGCAAAAAAAAAAAAAATAAAAGTGAGTGGGAGGTGAGGAAATGGAAGTAATTCCAGAACATCACAATTTCTAGGCATTTGGCAGTAAAAGGGAAAGAGATGATAGCTTGAGGGGATATGAAGTAAAGTGAAAGTTTTCTGAGGAAAAAAAGGATATCTAGCTATGTTTTCAGGCAACAAAGAAGGGAGAGAGCAGAGAAAGATGAGAGAGAAAAGGGGTAAATGATCAATGAGGCAAGCTCTTGGAAAAGACAATAGGCACAAATAGGAGTTGGCTTTAGCAAGGAGAAAGTCAACCTCCTCAGAGATTAGAGCAAAGAGAGACTAGTGGATGGTAGAGAGGGGTTTTGAAATGTAGAATTGTGTGTTTTGGGAACAATAGTGTGTTTTGGGAAGCTGGATTTTTTGGTGGTAGATCTTTGGGTTTTGAAGACTTTCTTGGAAAGAATGGGGATGGCATTCCCCATGGGAGGTGTGACTTAGGAAGGATTAGACTTAAGCAAGCAAAAAGGCTAATTATTATTGTTCAGTCTTCAGTCAATGCACAACTCTTCATGACCCCATTTGGGGATTTCTTGGTAAAGATACTGGGGTGGTTTGCCATTTCCTGCTCCATTATTCAATGTTTCAGATGTAACCTTTGCTGGACACCTGCAATAATTAATAAGTCGTTTGATTGGATGGGACTGGATTTGTCTACATTTAGATGACATTTGCCCCCTTGCAACTTCAGCCCATTGACCCTCATTTCTCATTCTGGGACCAAATGAAGAGTTTTCTAAACTGTAAGGTATCTCCCACTCCTCCATGTCCTAGTGCTGGGGTCAAAAAGATTGGATGTTTTTTTGAGTACAACTCTTGCAGAAATACACCTACTTTTTCAACAAAACAAAGTTAGAGTCAAAGTCAACCAAAGGGGGGAAAAAGTAAGACTAAGTTGACAAAGTTAACTCAAGTCTCTGTAAATTTGGTGGTGCGATTATTTTATATGGTAGGTGTAAATGAGGTCAAATGGGAGTCAATTTATTTTGAATGGTGATTCAGGTTCATTTTCCCACTAGCACTGTCAGTAGGTGTGAGCCCATGACTCACAAGAGTCATGCCATTGTGCAGTTAGATGTAAAGTATATGAGCAATATTTCTGGAGGTTAAAAGTACCATATTGTTTGTTATGGTTTACAATGTGATTCATTTTAAGTACAAATATATGATTGTATATAACATGTTATATATGTATATATATATTCACATCTCATATGTGAATATATTCGTTCTATATAATTATCTAGAAATATATAAAATCTAAATCATATATATGTTATATTCATCTTTTAAAAAGACCCTGCAACATTTTAAAAAATGGAAACAATTCAAGAATGGTAAGGACTCAAGAAAGAATATCTAGGGATTAAAGTTTGAAATTTTCAGCTAATAAATTTTAATTTAATTGTGTTACACTTTAAAAAGAGAATACTCTTTTGTTTTGAAAAATATATAGTTTGAAGAGAAAATCCAACAGAGTTTCTAATACTGATATAAGAAAAATAAGAGAGATTGTTTAAATAGTAGAAATACAAAAGCACAAAGTAAAAAACCAAAATTCAGAAAATACTATGCATTATATTTGTCATTGGGATCATAGGTCCTGTAACTGATATAGAGAAAAGAACACTGGATTTGTTTTTTTAAAAGAATGCTTTAGCTTCACATAGCATGGAACTTAATAAATTGAAGCATCTTGAAAGGGTATGTCCATAATACATTGGCAAGACAGGATACTATTTTTTCCTAGGGAAAATTAGGTTTTTTTAAAAAAATAAACAAAAATAAATATTTTCATGTTTGGTGAATCATATACAAAGTTACTTCACATGGTTCCACTTGCAGATGATATAGTAAATAGAAGAATTTGTTTAGAGATCGGAAGACTTTTGTGATCAATTGCTTGAGAAACTAAAATATATTTTGCATTTCAAGTGGAAACAGCAACATATATGATTAAAGATGCTCATTTAATTACATATTTACAATACATTTTTGAAACTGATGTTAGAGAAGCATTTCTTTATATTCATTCTGCTGTTAGAAAATAAATTTTCAACATAATTGATACATTTTTTATTTTATTTTTTGCTTTTTGGAGGGCAATTGGGGTTAAGCAACTTGCCCAAAGTCACGCAGCTAGTGTGTCAAGTGTCTGAGGATGGATTTGAACTCAGGTCCTCCTGACTCCAGGGCCAGTGCTGTATTCATTGCAGTTGATACATTTTTAAATGAAAATTATATAATGTGGGAAATTTATATTGGACTCTACTCTGACAGAGCCCAGTTGATGTCAGGATGAAATGCAGGATTATAATTATTACTTAAAAATATAATGCCTTATGTAATTTTAATGCATTGAATGCTTCATAGACCAACACTTGTGTCAAGAAATATGAGTGAGGAGCTGCATGCAATTTTTTAGATTTTAGCAAGAATAATTAGCTTTGTAAAAACTGTCCATTTAAAAGAAGTATCTCTGCAAAATTTGTGTGACAGTATAGTAGCAGAGCACAAGGCACTTCTATGTTGTAAAATATACTGGCTTTCTCATGCCAAAATATTTCAAAGGGATTTTGATCTGAAAAAAGAAATTGCCATTTTTCTTAGTTAAAATAATGAAGATGAAGCCAATTCCTTTTATAAAACAATTTCTCATGAAACTTACATATTTGGCAGATTAAAAAAAAGTTGAGTACTCTAACTCAAAGCGAGGTACTCAAATTTGTATGCTGATCCATAAAGATAAAGTGATTGTATTCATGAAAAAGTTGGTTACGAATGATATATCTATAAACTAATTTTTTCATTTGTGTCCAAATTTTAAAAATGCCTGACTTGTAAATGAAATAGAATAAAAAGCTACTTATTAATCATTGATGGGGCTACAGAAGCAATTCTCATTTTATTTTAAAGGCCCATATATTTCTAAATATGAATGAATAAGGAACACATTTGCTGAGGACAAATATGGCAATTTGGTCTTACTCTATCTGAACAAGAATAGTTAATTGAAATAAATATTTTAACCTGAAAACATTATTATGTTGTGGTTATAGGTGAATAAATAGTTCTCTGGGTTATTAAACACAGCAATACAAATTTTGCAAATACTTGTAATATCTCACTTGTGTGAAATAGGGTTAGTTGTTATTAAAGAGAAAATATCGATCTTTATTAGTCGTTGAAAAGAGAATTATGACTAGAAATATCATCAATACAACATGTTTTGTAAAAATTGTTCTAAAAAACCCCAAACTTATGCAACCCATTAACATCATTACTGTGAGAAATAGCTCCTTGCTAGAGCCTAGACAACAGAAGTAACTCCATATTTGACCACTGATTGACCATTGTCTATACCAAGAAGTTCTTGTACACCCAATAATTGGCTTGGTCAGCTACATTTAAGGATAGGAATGCAAGGTTAGCAAACTAGAAGATAGCAAACTGTACTAATTTCAGCATCCATTGCGGTTGGTGAGAGTAGGGGGAGCTAAGTCTAGTTCACCCACACCAGATTAAGTACTTCTAAGGTGCCCGTGCCACTCATATCTGTTATTAAGTCCAGCAACAATCATCAGACGTAAGGGTAGAGACCCAGGAGATGTGGGCTCAATTGGGGTATCAGCCTGTTGTATAGATGAACCACTGTTGATGTGTACCCATGGGCCTGAAGGCTGAGAGAGCCAATGAGTGACAAAATGCCTGCCTCATGACCTTTGGAGTATTTAGGTTTCTTCTTGGTATCTCCTCACTCATACAATTATATTCACAACTCCCTCACAATCATGTTATAATTTATTATTTTTAAGTTACAAATCTAAAAGTTAAAATGGATTTTGTTGCTGTTCAGTCATTTCGATTGTGTCCAACTCTTCATGATCCCATTTGGGGTTTTCTTGCCAAAGATGCTGGAAGGGTTTGCCATTTACTTTTCCAGCTCATTTTACAGACAAGTAAACTGAGGCAGACAGGGTCGAGTGACTTGCCCAGGGTCACACAGTTAGTAAGTGTCTAAGAATAGATTTTACCTCAGGAAGATGCATCTTCTTAACTCTCATCTTGGTACTCTTTACACTGCCCCAAATGGATGTTATTAATCAATAAATATTTGTTACATTATTTTTAGTGCCTATTTAAGATGTTTATGATATGGCATTCACTGGAATAAAATGGGAGTTAAGAAAATTATTTATGCAAATTGTTTTATGGAAAGTGGGGGCATTTTCAAAAATCGAGTCACTGTCATATAACATTTGGAAACCACTAAAGTAAAATAAAGCAACAAATGTTTATTAAGTGCTTTTTTATGAAAAAAATACATGGCTTCCATTCTCACATATACAGAGATAAACAGGATACAAAGTAGGATGGGAGAAAGACAGAAAAGACCAAAGATGGCAAAGAAAATGTAATGGAGAGAGAGATCACCATCATCTCCCACATACTACCTATGTATGTATGAAAGACAGCTTTCCTGTCTGTCCAGATCTTCCCATCTCTAGGACAAGTATTTCCAGTTGCTTAGAATGATCTTTGTATGACACAGTCTTCTGTTCCCTCATCATCCTGGTCTACTCTCCCTTGGATGCCTTCAAGTATACCAACGTCCTTGCAGCCCAGAAATGAACAAAATGTCCCCAAAGTGGTATGACTAGGGCAGAGGCCAGTGGAATGATTGTTGTTTGTCCTTCATTCTCAAAGAGGACCATGACATTGGGAAGCTGATGCCATGACTTGCAGGTGAAATAGATTTAAGTGAGGCAGGGCTGTGCAAGGTCACCAGCCTCACTTTCTCCTCCAGAGCCATCTGGGTCCAATGGCAAGATACAGATCAGGACTGGAGATGGTCCCTGGGATGACTACCTTTCTTATTCTGGATTGATCAACCCACCAGTCTTTTATTGCTTCTGAAGTTTCTATTCCCAAGATCACATTAGTTGGTTTTGTTTTTGTTTTTGCCCGCCAAGTCATGTTAAACTTGCAGTCTACTAAAACCCTCAGATCTTTTTTAAATTAACTGTTGGCTAGCTGTAGTTACCTAATCCTGAACTTGTCAAATGAAAATTTGGAACTCATGTGTGGAACCTTACACTTATTTTGATATTTTGTTGGAGCTGTGATCTCACTGATGTGTCTCTATCCCCCAAGAGTGTAATCCATCTATGCCTGCCTATCCAGTGTGAATCCTTTCCATGTCCTCCCTTAAATGCTCTATTAGAAGGAATACAAAATGCAATGGGGACCTGCCTTTAGATCTTTTGATCTAGGAATCATGAGAACAATCTGTTGTTATTTATTATTTGTTCTGACCTCATGACCATCCTACATTCTTTACTGGTCATACATCTCTCTGATTATATTCTTTAAAAATTTTTAAAAATTAATTAATTTTTGGTTTTCGACACTTGCTTTCATAAGATTTTGACTTCTAAATTCCCCCCCCCTCCCTGCACTTTCCCCTCCCCAAGATGGCATGCAATCTGATAGAGGCTATATATGTATGATCATATTAAGCATATTTCCACATTAATTATGTTGTGAAAGAAGATCTGATTGCATTCTTTACATTGCTTTTCCTGCATAATTCTTTTCAAGTAATCAATTGTAGTGTTATTGTTCCCATCTCATGCTCCTTCATCACCTTATGGAAGACCTGATGTCAATTACTTAACCAGATTTAGTTTTAGATCGAAGTATTTAGTAAGGTGATATAGTATGATCCTACAAAATATTTCCCCTAAAGCCTGTGATGTGCTCATCCTCCTGTATGTACAGAATCAATGGGAAACTGAGCTCCAATTAGAATGCTATTGCACCAGTTCAGGCAAAAGGTGATAAGCGTCTGAACTCTAATGGTTGTGGCGTGAGGAAAAAGAAGGGGATGGATATGGTAGAATGTCATGGAGGCATGTAGAATTGAGGCTAACACCGAGATGACATTCTGGTCCTCTTTGAGAACTAACAAGAATTGACTCAACTTGTCAATTAATTTGATATAGGATGAAGGGATGAGGGTGACTTCGAGGTTTCAAACCTGGGTGACTGGTCATCCTTGGTAGACATAGCAAAGTAAGCAAGAAAGCTGAGTTTAGGAGGAAAGTTAATGAATTTTCTTTTGGAGATGTCAAGTTTTGAGATGCCCCTGGGTCATCCAGCTAGAAATATCCAATAGGAGATTGTTATGTGAGTCCAGAGCTCAGTAAAAAGGATCAGGTTATATATGCAGATCTTGGAATTGTCTATTTGGAGGTGATCATCAAGACCATGGCACTGAATGAAGTCACGGAGAGAGAAAGGTAGAGAGAGAAGTGTGCCTAGGATAGAGCCTTAGGGTATACCTACAGTTAGGGGCTAGGCCCCACATAATGATCCAGTAAAAGAGATTGATCAGTGGACAGAAAGATTGAGAGAAAGTAAGAAAGCACAAGGGGGTTGCAAATTCCAGAGTAGAAAGTACCAAGGAGAGGCTAGCTAACAATCACAAAAGCAACAGAGAAGGCAAAAAGGAGAAGTACTGAAACAAGTAATTGGATTTGGCAATTAAGAAATCACTGGGGATGGGTAGATAGTGCAGTGAATTGAGCACCAGCCCTGGAGTCAGGAAGATCTGAGTTCAAATCTGGCCTCAGACACTTAACACTTACTAGCTGCATGACCTTGGGCAAGTCACTTAACCCCAATTGCCCTTCCTCCCAAAAAAGCAAGAAAGCAAGCAAGAAAGCAAGCAAGCAAGAAAGAAAGAAAGAAAGAAAGAAAGAAAGAAAGAAAGAAAGAAAGAAAGAAAAAAAAGAAAGAAAGAAAGAAAAAAATCCCTGGAAATCTTTTGGTTTTTAAAGCCCTTTATAAATTGTTCCCCTCCTCTCTTTCTTACACCTTATTCCTCTGTCCAGTGACACTGGCCTCTTTCTTACTCCTTGCATAAAACATTGTCTCCCAATTGCAGGCGTTTTCAGTAGCTATCCTGAAAGCCTGGGATTCTGTGCCCAGCTTCCTCCAAATCTCCGCTAAACTCTTACCTCCTACAAGAAGGGTTTTCTGGTCTGCCTTAATGCTGGTGCCTTTCCTCTGAGATCATCTCCCATTTATCCTTTATATAGCCTGCTTGTTCCTAGTTATTTGCATGTTCTCTCCCCTATTAAATTATAAACTCTCTGAAGGCTGATACTGTTTTCCCTGTCTTTGTAACCCCAGCACTTGGCATGCAGCCTGGCACATGCTGCTTGTCGACTTAATGACTTTGGAGAGAGCAGTGTCTGTCAAGTGATGATTGGAATAGTCAGTGAGCCGGTGGGGTCTTGTCTTCTTTTACATCTTTTTATCAGTTGTATTAACTATATATAATTTATATATTATGTAATACAACTGTATGTAATTTGCAAATTGTGTAAAGATGTAGTCTGAAGTGGAATATGATTTTCAAAAGTCTGCCTTCTATTTTCTATTTTATTATTTGTTTGTTGAGGGTGGAAGGCAAGGAAATTGGTTTTAAGTGACTTACCCAAGGTCACACGGCTAGAAAATGTCAAGTGTCTGAGGTCACATTTGAACTCAGGTCCTCTTGACTTCCGGGCTGGTGCTCTATTCACTGAGCCACTTAGCTATCCCAAGTGTGCTCCCTTCTCATACCACCATCATACAAATCTTCAGCCTATGTATGTTATTCCCACATAATTTTTTAGAAAGATAGGAACAAAGGCATTCAGAGCAATAATTACTAATACAGACTTCATTATCCTTTTGGGGTAAAAATAAGGCTAGAGATTTTTTCCCCAGTCTTTTGCTATCCTCTCTTTTTAAAGGCATCTTGAAACCCAATACCTCAATATACTAAAAACTTTGTCACTTCCATCACAAACTTTTCTGTGTATATTTGGCTTAGTCCAACTTCTCTCACCATCTTTGTTTTCTTTCTTGTGATGTCTTCTCTTATGTAGCACAGCAAAGACATCAGAGTCCAACTGTGATGTCTCCACTATAATTAACGGTGAAAAGTTGGTTATAAAAAATCTTTATTATGGAGCTTTTCCATTTTGCCAACATGTTGTCTTCCCTCCAGTTTCATCTTTAAATACTCTTTCAGTGTATCAAAATCCTCCACCATCCTTTTCCATCAGATTTGGTAAACATGCGTATCTTCCAAATCAGCATTTCTCTTGCCTGTCATGTCTCTCTTGCTTTGGCAAGGAGATCAAATCACTGCTGGCTAAGGTGGTTTCTAGGCTCTTTTGGTCTCCTCATTGTGGCATTTGATTTACATCTATTAAACTTCTCTAGGAAACTGAAATGGTTTGTGTTGATGTGTGTTCTTTTATCTCTCCCCCTCCACCCTTTTTTTGTGTGTGTCAAGATCCTATTTAAATAGGTCAGGTTGAAGCTGCCTTAGCTGAATACTATCATTTCTTCTCATTTTTATTCTTTCTTCTAGGTTGGTATTGATTTTGCTCTTTGCCCTAACAAGCTAGTGGTCTGACTGTACACAGATGGCTGATTTGGAAATTACTCCCACGTTGATAGGCAGTCATTCCTTGCCTGTTAAAATATAATTGATTTCATTTTTCCTGATGTTATTTTTTTTTACCATTTCTAGCACTTTCTAGCTTAAAAAAAAGAAAATGTATTTATAATATACAGATATAAGACTTCTTTTTATTCTAAACTTTTGGCACCCGAAGCAAGTTTTTTGTTGTTGTTTTTGCTTTTTAGAGGGGGGGAGGGCAGGGCATTTGGGGTTAAGTGACTTGCCCAAGGTCACATGGCTAGTAAGTGATAAGTATCTGAGGCCGGATTTTAACTCAAGTCCTCCTGACTCCAGGGTTGGTGCTTCATCAACTGCACCCACCTAGTTGCCTTTATATCTTAGTAGGTATTTAAATGTTTCTTTGTTGATTTAATCTGGAGGATTGCATTGAGTTTTTTTGAGTAATTTCTCTGCCTCCTCATCATCTGGAATATGTTGGTGCTGAAGCTGCCCTTAGGAGGCAGCTAGGTGACACAGGGTAGAGAGTGCCAGGCCTAGAGTCAGGAAGACCTGAGTTCAAATCCTGCCTCAGACACTGTCTTTGAGACTGTAAGTTACCTATCCCTAACTGCCTCAGTTTCCTCATCTGTAAAATGAGCTGGAGAAAGAAATGGCAAACCACTCTAGTGTCTTTGCCAAGAAAACCCCATAGGGGGTCACGGAGAGTCAGACAGGACTGAAAAATGCACGCATAAAACCTGCAATTATTTCACCATAGTCTATTTTACAAATGCTTTTCATGAGCATGAGTAATAAAATCATACCAGATGACCAAACGCACAGGGGAACGGTGTTATTTTCACCTTTAGAAGTACAAGCAAACCAACATGGCTGATTTTTTTCTTTGCTTCTGCAGAGAGAACCTGTGAACCATGCATTTAGCTGCAAATACCTTCAGTTTTCTTATTTCATTTATCACAGGAATGTCTAGAACCCTTGACCACTCCTGTGTGGTGGACCCCTTTGGCAGTCTAGTAAAGGAAGCCTGGAGGCTCTTTCTCAGTAAACGATGTTAAATGCATAACATAAAATTCAAAGGATAACAAAGAAAAATCAATTATATTGGAATATAGTTATCAAAATATTTTTAAGGACAAGTTCACAGGGGCCTTCATTTAGGAGCAGTGAACTTTAAAATGTATATGTGTATGCATATATATATATATGTGCATATATATGTACATATGTACATATATACGTACTGTATTTCTATATAATTGGTTTCCTTTATAATCCTATATATTTTATTTTCTGCATTAAAAACCATTATTTTTATAAGGGGTTCCCTAGGTTTCCCCAGACTGTGAAACCATGACATACAAAAGGGTTGAGGAGTCCTGTTCTGGTGGTATCTTTACTTGTTGGTCACTGGGCCAACTTAAAGTGCTATTTAGCCATTTCAGTCATGTTTTTCTCTCCATGACCTTATTTGAGGTTTCTTGGCAAAGACACTAGAGTGGTTTGCCATTTTCTTCTCCAGTTCATCTTACAGATGAGGAAACTGAGGAAGACAGGGTGAAGTGACTTGCCCAGGGTCTCACAGTCAGTAAGTATCTGAGGTCAGATTTAAATTCAAGCCTTCCTGATTCTAGGCCTGGCACTCTATCCATTGTGTCACCTAGCTGCTCCATGTCAAAGTATTCCTAGCTTAATTGATATTGTGGGTAGTCTAATAAAACCCCAATTTTTAAATCCCTCAGCCCCTGTTTCCACTTCTCTGTCACTTGTTGTAGAAGCAAAAAGGGTCATTTTTAAAAAATGGGTTTTCATGACTGAAGGATTCATCACCAATGATAAATCTACTACTGATGATGGGTCCTTTGTAAGGATCACTGTTGAAGTGTATCCAGTATGACAGAACCTACCTGAGTTTGCATTCCATTTAAATATCCTTTGGCAACCCAGGGCCATCTCCATTCCATGATGAGACATGGGAGGAGGAAGTTGTGGAAGATATCTTTGCAGTTATCCCTCCCACAATTCATCTCATTAGGTTAAGTCTGTTGCTCCAGCCTAAAGAGCCTCCTTTGGATCTTCCAGACTGCTAGATATTGCTCCCAGCTTTGAGCCAGTCATAACTCTGATCAGCTTGCTACCTATGCCTTCAACCAAGTCACTGATAAAAATGTTGAAGAGAGTCAGGCCAATTGGTTCAAGGACTTGAAAGCCTTTGCTAAGGAGTTGGCATTTAATGGAATAAATAATCAAGAGCCATTACCTACTGTGAGGAAGCTGCTCAGAAGACTGTGGATTTTGATTGAGTAGCTACTGAGTCAAGTGGAGTGGTTAGGAAAATCCTTTGAACTCAAAGTTTCCTATTGAAATAACAAAGTTTTGGAAAGACATGGTCAAGAATAACATAGGATCAGAAGGGAAGAGATTAATTTTAATCTGCATCAGGTGAAGGCATAACTCCGTGGAAGAGAGCATTGATTCATTAAAGTAAGAAGTAACCATTTACAGTGGCAGGTTGGAGGATCTATCTGTGTGAGGGAGAGTCCCTTGAACTATATGTCTCCCATCAAAAGAATGAGAACAATGATGTCTTAAAGAATTGCAGAGAAGGTGGCAGGGATGGGATAGTCAGCTCCCTTTGGGATGCTGGAGGAAGGAAGAGAGCTGCATTACTCCATTTTAAAACTGTGGAGAAAGAAAACGTTGTGGAGAATGAGGTAGTGATGGAAGTATAGGATTACTAGAGTTGTATTTTGTTATGTCAACTTGCTTATTGTTCCATTGTTTTTTTAGTCGTCTGACTCTTTGTGACCCCATTTAGGATTTTCTTGACAAAGATACTGGAGTGGTTTGTCATTTCCTTTTCCAGCTCATTTTATAGATGAGGAAACTGAGGCAGGCAGGGTTGAGTGACTCGCCCAAGGTCACACAGCTAGTAAGTCTGAGTTCAGATTTGAACCCAGGAAGATGGGTCTTCTTGACTCCAGGTCTGGTGCTCTATCTACTGCGCCACCCAGCTGCCTCATGTCAACCTAATTATAACCCAAATTTTAAACATCTTGCTTTCTTTATTTGTGGAATTTGTCCTGTTTTACTTTTGTCCTAACTTTTTTTAATAAAAAGGATTTTTTGTTTTTGCTGTTTTGGTAATAGGTAACAATAACAACAAATCACCATTTATACAGTTCTTTAAAGGTACTTTACAGAATTATTTCATTTATCTTCACAATAACCGTGGGGGTGGGGTAGGTATTATTATTATTATCCCCATTTTACAGATGAGGAAATGGAGACCGACAGAGAATAAGTGACTTGTCCAAGGTCACACAACTAGCAAGCATCTGAGATAGGATTTAAACTGAGGTCCTTTAGACATTTACTAGCTGTGTGACTTTGGGCAAGTCACTGAACCCCATCTACCTCAGTTTTCTCACCCGTAAAACATGGTGACTTTGCACAGTCTTCCCTCACTTAAATCCAATTCACTTGCATGTCATGGCATCACCTCCATGATGTCATGGTCCTCTCTGAGAACAAAGGACAAAGACAACCTTTGTTGGTAGTCTAAACTAAAACCAAAGTCACCACTCCAGTATCTTTGCTAAGAAAACCCCAAATGTGGTAACGAAGAGTCAGACCTGACAGATCAGCCAAACAACAACAGCAGCCTAGGTTGTTGATGCCATGATGCCATGACATGCAAGTGAACCGGATTTAAGTGAGGGAGGACCATGCAAAGTCACCAGCCTCACTTTCTCCTCTGGAGTCGTGTGGATCTAGTGGTCAGATATTCATGAGAATGACTGGAGATGGCCCAGGATGCAATGGGAGATCCTAGCCTTTTTAGGACTTTTCAGACTCTAGGTGCAATGGTCAATCTACTGCAACACCTACTGGTCTTCAGTGACTGATCAGCTTTAGGTAGAAGGAAATAATTCTGGATGGTGGAAATAACAAAGAGAAGCTGATTGTGGAAAGTCTTTGTTTTATGGATCTATGACAAATAAGAAGTGGGATCTGGTCTACACCTGCTAAAAGACTGGGTCTAGAGATTCAGAAGGATGTGTTGGATCTTTGCAGCAGTCTGGGATTTAATCCTTCACTTTGGCTCTAAACCTTATAAATACAGAAGGCAGGGATGACTCACCTTGCCCCTATCAAGGATTTCCTTTAAGAGGCAGCCTGATGTGGTGAAAAGAGCATTGAGTGACTTGGAGACTGAAGGACTCTAGCAAGGAAATCCTAGCTTGGCTACTTAACTGGCTAGAAAAATGGCTATGCTATGAGTAAGTGACAGTGACCTCATCTGCAACATATGGAGAACAGGGTCATGGAATATCAGAATATCAGAATATCAGAACTGGAGGAGACCTTTAGGGGCCACCTGGTCCACATACCAAAGGATGTGCCATATCCTATGAGACTCTAGATCAGTGGTTCTCAACCTGTGGGTTGCGACCCCTTTGGGGGTCAAACGACACTTTCACAGGGTTTGTCTAAGACCTTCGGAAAACACATATTTCTGATCTCCTCTATCTGTCTCCAGGTGGGTCTGCGCACATGCAGATATGTCCACATATGAGTATTAAAGGTTCACGGCATTAGGAAGATTGAGAACCACCGCTCTAGATAGTGAATTGATTTGCTCAAAGCCATGCCAATCGAGCTGAGACTCCGGCTCAGACCTTCTAACTCCCATTGCAAAGCTTTATCCATAGTGCTTCCTTAGTTTCCTCATTTCCTTGAATCCTAGGATTTAGAAGGAGAAGGCACTTTAGAGATCCACCAGTCTAACCTATTCATTTTGCAAATGAGGATTTGTGCAAGGTGACATGGCAGGAAGCGTCAGAGTAGAGATTCATGGCTAGGTGTTCTGATCCTAAATCCAGTTCTTTTCCCACTATCCCACCATTTTCTTATCTTTCCTTTAGGTGCATACAGTGGTCTATATATTCTTTTATTTATTATTGATTTCTATGTTAGAGTGTGAATTCCTCCTACAATGTTGCCTTGCATCCATTTTGGAAAAGGTTGTCTTTGTCCTTCGTTCTCAGAGAGGATCATGACATCATGGAGGTGATGCCATGATTTGCAAGTGAATTGGATTTAAGTGAGGGAGGGCTGTGCAAAGTTACCAGCTTCACTTTCTCCTCTGGAGTTGTGTGGATCCAGTGGCCAGATATTCATGAGAATGACTGGAGATGGCCCAGGATGCAATGGGAGATCCTATCCCTTTTAGGGCTTTTTAGGTTCTCACTTTGAGTAAGGTAGTGCCCATTCAGTGAATAGTCCTCTTTAAGAAGTGAGTCAATGAATGGCCCCTATAATAAAATCAATCAATCAATCAATCTAGGAGGGGAAGACTCTCAGGGTTGCTGGTCAAAAGAGAAACAGTTACTACTTATGTACAATCTGGTAGAGGAGGGTGGATAGTTCCTTAATTTGTCTGTCCCTCAGTATTTAGGTATTTAATTGGCATTATATTCACTGTCACAATATACTACATATTAGAGGGACCTTAGGAATCATCAATTACAAACTCCTTATTTTATGAATAGTGATGAAAGACCTGGGTTTCTATTTCTTTTAAAATGTTTATTATTTTTTTGTTTTTTGAATGGCCTTAATTTCTGAACATATCCCTTTTCACCAAGTCATCTCTTCTTTTTTTTATTTTAATTTATTTTCTTGGTTACATCATTCATTTCTGCAAGGTTTTGAGTTACAGATTTTCTCCCCTTTTTGCCCCTACCCCCCAGCCCAGAACATTGATC
>JAQQSW010000096.1:46769-79638 GCA_028646575.1 Pseudocheirus occidentalis
CTGGGAGCAGTTTGGCCGGACCCGCTCTTCTCCTCCCGAGTTAGCAAAATCCACTGACCTTTCTCTTAGCCTTTTTTTCTTCTGGCCTGATAGATGAGGTAATTGTGCCTCCAGCACAGCCGATCTGCTGTCCTATAGACACGGTTCATGCCCGATGCCCCAGGGCTTGACCCGACCGGGGTTTCAGCCGCTGGTCTCAGACTGCTGTGAAGAGCCCCACCTGCTGCACTGCCTATAGCAACAGATGTGCTTTCTGTCTTTTGGAGAGTTTTGGAGCTTGAGAATCTGTTTAGCGTCCCATTTTATGAGTTTTTAGCGTGTTTGTGTGGGAGCTGCGGCGCTTTGCTGCTTCTACGCTGCCATCTTGGCTCCGCCCAAGTCATCTCTTCTAACAAGAACAACAACAGCAACAGATCGGAGTAAGAGTTGTTCAGCAAAAGTGGCCTCACGCAGAATCTAGCAGTAATTGTGTGCAGTGTTTCACACCTATAGTCTTCCCTGCAGAAAAGGAAAGTTTATTTTCTCTTTATCTTCAGGTGAGGATTGATGAATATAATGAAACCGTGTCAAGTTTTGGGATTCCTTCTTTTAGTTTCCATGTTTGAAATCATTTTCCATATTGCCTTTCTGATTCTCCCTACATTACTTTGCATCAGTTCACATATCTTCCCAGGCTTCTCTGTCTTCCTCATATCCTCGTAGCATTGTTATTGCATTATTTATTACATTATTACATTAATGTGCAACAATTTATGTAAGCATTTGCTAATCAGTGACTTGCCTAGTTTTACGGGATCGTAGTTCTAGAACTAGAAGGGACCTTGGGGGCCATTTATGTCAACACACCCATTTTATAGATGTGAAAACTGAAATCACATATATAATGATGATAATAGCTAGCATTTATATGCATTTCCTATGTGTCAGGCACTATGCCAAGGGCTTTTTAAATATTATCTCACGTCATCCTCACAACCCTAGGGCACAGGTTCTATTATTATTCCCATTTATAGTTGAGGGAATTTAAGCAGACAGAGGTTAAGTGACTTGCTCAAGGTCATACAGCTAACAAGTGTCTGAGGTGAGATTTGAACTCAGGTTTTCCTGACTCCAGGCCCATTGCTCTACTTTGTCATCTAATTGCCTCATATAGAGGAAGGTGGCAGGGTCAGAATTTGAACCCAGGTTCTCTGACTCTATTCTGTATTTCTCCCCAGAGAAACAAAATTGTGGATGGTGGTCAGTAGCCTCTTCCACACAGACACAGGATTGTTTTCAAAGTCTCCTGACTTTTAGCCCAGAGTTCTTTTCATTATTTCATGTCACCCTATTACCTCAATTTGGGTCCCTAGCTGGCCTCTCGGGTTTTACACTGGTTAGTAATTTGTATTATGGGGAAAACATAACACTGCATTTCAAAACTGAAAATCAGTTCTACCTGGAAAGCAGACATAAGCTTTGTCTTCTCAGTCCACTGGGCTTGGCCAACACACACACACACACACACACACACACACACACACACACACACACACACACACGCCCCACAGAGGTGTAGTGGCCAAGCCTTCCAGCCTCTGTCCTTTCTGGGGATTGCAGTCCAAAGCCTTTTACAAAACTGTCTTCTGAAGGCCCCTTGGCTGTCCTGTTTGTAAAACCGTTCACAGTCAGCCTTGCCTTTCATTTCCTTAATCTTAAATTGCATCAAAAAGGGAGAGATTAGAGGTAAAACCTCAATAAAGGACTGAACAAAAGCCTGCTCCCACATTGGATTCTCACACCTAGCTCTGCCTTTTTCTCCCCTCCCTCTTGTCTGACAGACCGAGTGTATGAACCTCTCTCTATTTTTTTTAAACTTAGATTAAAACACTATTTAGAAAAGGCCATGCAAGTTTGAAGTCACCTGTGGTTCATACATTAAACATCAAATGTACATTAACTGTGAATTATGGTCAGGAAAAGTAAATCCTTTAATGCCGTTTTCTGTGTTCCACTGGCTGTAGCTTAGCATTAATGGCCCTCTTTGCGACTCAGTCAATGGATGGACGACTTTGGCTGCTTCTTAGTATTTTTCAAGTATTTCTTGCCATTCAGGATTTCCTTTCTGCCCCACTGCAAACACAGGGTCCAGAGACGGCAGAGAGTTCTGGTGATGGCTATGTGAGTCCAGTGAGTAGCTTCTTCTCCTTGAGCAGATAGGTAGCTGAGCTTTTTGTTGGGAAACCACTTTGTGGCTCCAATTTGAGCACTTCCGTTCTGTGTAAATGTATTTGCAAAGTAAATTTATGAAAACCTACAACTTTTAGGAAGGGGACCAGTTGTACTTAGTTCAAGGTCATTATCAAAATGGAGTATATGGATGGGTAGGGGGAACCTGGATTACTTTATCAAGGCATGTTAAACTTTTACAGGAAAGCAGGTGTCCTTTGATACATGGTCTTCCAGTCTTAGCTTGAGCCCTCTCAGTAGGGCTTGACAAATGCCCATAGACAGCTTAAAGGGTATGAAGGAATACAATTTATCAGTCGGTCAGAGTTGGAAGAAACAAAGGCTACCAAATTCAAAATGAATAGTAATACCTGTCGGCAAATAGAAACAGCATCCCTGTGGGTCTCATATTGACTTAGAAAACCACAGATTAACATTATCTATATTCTGTTTTTATTGATTTTGTTAAACACTTCACAATACATTTTAGTCTGTTTCCCACCTTACTTGAAGACCACCAGTTTGACACTTCTGTCTATAACATTCACAAGTGGTCACCTGGGTTCTTTTGAGCATCTTCTTTGATGGAGAACTTATGGCCTTCTAAGGAGGTTCACTGAACTAGTCACTAACAAGTTTTCCTTACAGAGAACTGAAATCTGCCTCTCTGCAACTTCTATCCATCACTCCTAGTTCTGCCTTCCTGGTCTTGGCAGAATGAGTGTAATTCTTCCTTTGCATGACAGGCCTTTAAATAGTAGAAGACAGCTATCATGTTCCACCTAAGCCTTCTCTTCTGCAGGCTAAATAGTCAGGGGGGTAACAGTGGGGAAAACACTGGCTTTGCCTTCAGAGAATTTGGGTTAAAATCTCGCCTCCATTTCTTACTACGTGTGTGACCTTGGGCAAGTCACTTAATTTTTTGTGACCCCAGTTTCCTCATTTTCCAAATGAAGAGGTGGGGTTAGATGGTAACTAAGGTTCCTTCCATCTCTGAATCAAATATCCTACACTCCCCTAATTGACATAATCTCTAGCAGGAATGGGGAACCTGTGACCTCAAGGCTACATGTGACCCTCTAGGTCCTTGGGTTCAGTCTTTTGAGTGAGTCTAACTTATACAGAACAAATCCTTTTATTAAGGGGATTTTTTCTGTGAAGTCAAAGGGCTGCATTTGAGAACCTAGAGGGCCACATGTGGCCTTGAGGCAGCCGGTTTCCCACCCATGATCTCTAGTCTTCTCATTATCCTGGCTGCCCTCTTCAGAATCTATTTCCGTTTATCAGGGTCTTTTAAAATATATGGCACTCATTTTAGACTTCCTAATTATTAGCAAGTTCTCCCTTACATCAGTCTAAAAAATGTGCCTTTATTTATTTTTCTATCTGGAATTATACAGAAGAAAATCAAATTCCTCTTTCTCAGGGTCGCCCTATATATTTGTAAGATATCTGTCACTCTCCTACCTGCCCCTTATAAGCTTTTCTTCTCCAGGCTAAATACGCTCAGTTCATTTGAATTTTCCTTCTATGATTTTCTTCATTTGAAAACCCTTCTACATCTCAGCATCTCAACAATCTAAATGGAAAACTGGACTAGAGATGGAAGAATTATTAACAGGAGGCTGACCATGCTGACAAATTGTATGACCATGGCAAAATAAGAAACAGAATGTAATATTGGACCTACCGTAAGCAAAAGCAGGTACAATGTTAATATACATATAATTGGGAAGGGATTATTTAGTACAATCTCCCTACCTTGATTTTGAGGGTAAAATCAAGTCAACTCTTCTCCACAGGTTTCTTGTTTTCCTTTAGCTCTGATTTTCCTTCCAGGCTTCATGGTTAGGGCAAGAGATGCTGTGTAACTACTGAGGTAACCCAAACCTGCAGAAACCCTCTGTTTTCTCACCTGTCTAATGAAGAAGACTGGATTAGATAATCCCAGAGGTTTCTTGTTGACCTCCTATTAAGGATGTTCTATACTTGCAGGGGTGGGAAATCTGTGGCCTGATGGAGAGTAGGCTGCTACAAGGTTGGACTAGATAACATTTTTGTTTTTGTTTTGTTTTGTTTTGTCATGTCTGACTCTTTGTGATCCAATTTGGGGTTTTCTCAGCAGAGATACCGGAGTGGTTTGCCATTTCCTTCTCCAGCTCATTTTGCAGATGAGGAAACTGAGGCAGACAGGGTTAAGTGAATTGACGAGGGTCACACAGCTAATAAGTGTCTGAAGTCAGATTTGAAGTCAGGAAGATGAATCTTCCTGACTCCAGGGTCAGTCTTATGCCTAGTTGCTCCAGATGTCATTCAGTTCTTCCAATAATTATTAGAATTCTGTGATTCCAGGGTGTCACCTGCCAGTCATCTTCATGTGGTTGGGAGGCTAGGATTAAGAGGAAGTGCCTTTTCCCACGTCCACTCCTGACTCACCAATTGTCTTTTTGCCTCCTCTTCTCTGCCTCTGGTTGGGACCCTGGGTGATTATAATAGGTGGGAGTTGAGAGGGGAGCTCAGAGGCTTGGTCTCTGGGATTTTACCTGGTCGCCATCTATTTTCAGTCGTACTATCCCACGGATTTCCCCCACCCTCACCCCCATCACCCTATATACACATACAGGGAATTTGCTGGAGATCTGCCACAAACATTAGAATCCTTCTAATGTAGCTACAAAGGAAAATAAAGGAAAGTTTGAGCTCATCAGGCTCATTCTTATTTCTTCTTTCCTGCAGGCATCAGGTACTTTATAAACAGGGAAATTGGGTTTCAGAAATAGCACCTGTCGGAGGAAGTCAAGCACCCCTTCCCTGCCCCCGCCAGCACCAAACGGTCTTAATTAACTTTGGACACTTCTGCGCCTCACACTTTATTTCTGAATGTTATTGAAAGTTGTCAGAACTTGTCTCGCTTTTTTCTTTTATTATTAATGTGTAAATACAATGCCTCGGGAGTGTTACTAAAACACAGAATCTAATCCCCGGAGATTAATTTATGAACGCAGCATAGGGTGAAGCTCTAGCCCAGCGACAGCCGATTGCTGTTGCTGAGAAACACAAGCATTGGCCCCACAAACCTACAGGGATCCAGGAGACGGGGGAAAAACAGAGAGAGGACAGAAAAGGAATATCCTGATCCTCCTCACCCAGGAAAGCTGAAGAGAAAGACAATTTCCCATGTCTGGAAACATATACTTTCCTTAGGGACAGGTTCCCTGGGTGAGTCAATCAATAAATCATTTCAATGGAATGTTAAGTTCTCTGAGGGCAGGGATTGTTTTTCCTCTAGTCTGATTCACCAGAACTCAGAACAATGCCTTGTATACAGTAGGCACTTAATATGTGCTTATTTTGAATTGGACAAACATTTTACAGAACACCCACTTCTTTCTTTGCCCCATTCTAGTCTCTTTTTGAGGGTGGGCATAGATCATAATTACTTGAAGATCTTAGGAGCTTACAGTCTTCTTGGGGAAACAGAGTACCTAGAACAATCAAAAAATGAAACAAGATTGTAGATGCTAGATAAAGACCAACAGAGTTGGAATCGTAAAAGTATCAGAATGGAGGGTCCTTAGAGATCATTCTAGTCCGACCCCCTCATTACACAGTTGAGGAAGATTGGGGCTCAGACAGGGGTTATAGAGTAAATTAGAGGCACAGTCTAGAATCAGTTCTTCTGACTTTTATCTCAGGACTCTTCAGCACACCAGACTCAGGAGGGGGTTCATTTCTGGCAAAGGCTTTCAAGTCTCTTTGGAGGAGGATAGCCTGGATCTAGCCCTTGCGCTTGACCCTTCCATGGGTGACAGATTTAGAATGGGAAGAGATCTCAAGGGTTATCTAGCCCAGTCCCCTCATCTTACAGTAAAGAAACTGAGGCTTAGAAAGGTCAAGTGTCACCCAAGGTCACACAAGTAGTAAATGGCATTGAATGTAATATGGTGCCTAAGATAACATAAGTCCCTGGGGCCTCCCATGGAATCTCTTTCGCAGGATGGAGCTGACCTTGGTTTGAGTCCAATACCACAATGGATTCTATTAGCCATGCTGGAGCTCTCAATGCTAAGGGAAACTTTTTTTTTTCCTGCTTGGGATCTTATTGACTAAGGAGAGCGAGGAGTAGCCCACCCTACGGGGAGGAGCAGCCTAGGTGAGGGGACAGTTGCAAGGGGCAGGTGCTTGGAAGGGGAACAAGAGTGTAGACGTAAGGGGAGCTTTAGGTGAAACTTAGAAGGTTCAGGCGATTTGTTTGCAGACTCAGAACTGATGGCTGCCTCCAGGGAACTGGTGGCAGGATGGGAGTAGGAAAGGGCGCTGGTGGGTCCTAGGAGAGAAGCTTATCAGCCCCAGCAGGCAGTATATGGTCACTTGGGAAGTTCAAGTAGACGTATCTGCAAGAACCTGGTCACAGTGTCCCCTCCATCCCTCCTGGAGCCCTCATAAGCCTGGTGCCTCAGGGTTTTCTTGTTTCCCCCCAGCTGTTTGCTTTTCCAGGTGAAGAGTTCAATGGTAGAAAGGGAGCTCTGGACTTGGGAGGGAAGGACTGGGGGTAGGGTAGCTCTGGGCTTCCAACTCTGAGGCTTAGGGACTGACAGGAGGAAGCTTCTGAAGGATAGGCATGCCAAGCTCGCTGGATCCTGGCCAGCCTACTCTGGGTGGGGAGAGGGCTGGGTCTGACCAGGCCCAGCCTGGAGGGGGTGGATGGATGGGGAAGAGCACCCTCCCCACAGTCCAGCCACTTATTCCCAGGCAAAAGGCATAAAAATAGATGGAAGCCCATTCCGCTGAGTCCTCATTACTGCAGGAGGCAGCCGGTGGGGCCGAGGCAGAAGGAGCCTGCGCTGAGCCCTGAGAGCAGCCGTCCAGTGGCCTGGCTCTCCGATCCCTCATCAGAGGGGTAATCACTGTCAGGATGCTGACAGGTCCTAGGGAGCGGTTTCAGGGCATGAGCCGGCTGGAGCTGCAGCTGGATGATTAGAAGC
Source organism: Pseudocheirus occidentalis (assembly GCA_028646575.1). Classification (NCBI taxonomy): domain Eukaryota; kingdom Metazoa; phylum Chordata; class Mammalia; order Diprotodontia; family Pseudocheiridae; genus Pseudocheirus; species Pseudocheirus occidentalis. The sequence continues at coordinate 53,963 of JAQQSW010000096.1, forward strand.
ACCAGCAGAAACCCATGCTGATTTGGCGATGAACACAACTGTCTCACTCTCTTCTCTTTTTCGCCTTTCTTTTTTTCTTTCTCTCCATCCTTCTACCTCCTTGTGAAGTCCACAGAGACTGTTGCAAAGAGCAGAGGTACACCTACACACAGTCTCCTCTCTCTCCCACTGGCCCACTTCTGTCCACTCTATCCTCTTAGGGCTGCACCAGCAGCATTTCAATTTTGTTCTTGCTTCTACAGACACCCTTCTCCCCTCCTCTCACCACAAAGGATTGCCTGGGACTTTTGGGAAGCTATCACAGGGGCATCCCATTAGGGCTTGGTTATTTTAGCCCACTGTCTCTACAGATCTCTGGAGTGCCAGTGAATCCTAAATCCATCCTTTTTCATTAGCAATGGTGCATTCCAATCTGGTTTTCCTCCTTGACGTTTGGTGCAGGGTTATATGTGTGATCTTCTAGTCTAGGAAAGTGTCTGATGAGATTCCTCCTGTCTCCTCTGCCTCTCAGAGCACACTGCAGCTCAGCTCTGTGGGGGATGACTCCTCTTCCTCAGCCCCTTCACTCAGGCCTTCGTTATTCTGCTCATCACCTCCCCTCACCACCCTACATTCACCTGTACCTTCATCCCTGTCATGAAGGATGTTATGAGCTGGCACCAATGCCCTATAAAACAGGTGCAGGGGCAGTGGGCAGGAATGGAAAAGAAGCAAATTAAATTGCTCTACAAGGAAAGACTTTCCTAAAAATTGGAGTTGCCCCCAAATCCAGTGACTACTGGAGGAGGCAGGTAGTAGTGAACACATTAGGAAGGTCTCTGTACAAATGATGGCTGATCACTTGGATTACAGAGGAGATTCTTGTTCAAATATGGCTTCTGAGATTCCTTTGCAAACTGAGATTCTGTGATTCTCTTTAATGCCCTGTGGACACTGGTAGACAGAGTAGGAACTAGGGGGAATGAGTTTAAACATCCTTGCCCTATCATGCAGCTGGGGAAACCATATTCCCAGCCCGCCTTCAAAGCAGCCTACCATCAGCCAGCTGCAGACAGAGGCCATGGCCCCAACTGCTCACCACCCATTAGCCTGGCGGGCAGCAGGCAGCAGGGGCTTCTGAGGGCTCAGACAAATAGGGCCATTGAAGGGCTGCTCTTTGGAGTGGTTGCCAGACTAATCTCAGCCAGGCAGCAGCATGTCTCCTCTTCAGCTCTCAACCCACTCCCCAGCTTAACACTTCAGATGGGGCCTGTCTTTTCCTTGGGAGCTGGTGATTAACCCCTTAGAAATGCTTTTTGTTTAGAAGGCTTTTCAGAGAACTAGAGAGACAGAGAGAGAGAGAGACAGACAGACAGAGACAGAGAGACAGACAAAGAGACAAAGACAGAGAGACAGAGAAAGAGATAGAGAGAGAGACACACACACACACACAGAGATAGAGAAAGACAGGGGTGGGGCAGAGAGAGAGCTCAGTCTACCGTTTGCGCTGCATACTGCATGCTGCATGCTGCCTGTGTGGGGGTTGGTGAGGTCAGCTGGTGCTGGCAACATCTCATTCACCAGTCTCAGATCCCCGATCTGGATGGAAATCTTCCAGGAAAGCTTCCTTCCATAGCCGGGCCCCTGTGGGCAGAGCTGCCTCTTTGCTTTTCCCTCTCTCCCCACATCCTCAGTAGCCTAGAGCAGCAGCTTGGTCCACCCTCTTCTCAGAGGACCCTGACATTTTCTTCTCACACTCCTCTCCTCCCTCCATAGTTTGGAATCAGTTCTCAGGCATCTCCCTTCTCTATTCCATCTCTTTCTTGTTCCTGATGTCACCATTCACAAGAACTACCATGGTACACTGGAAAGACTGTTGGATTTGGAGTCAAGAAATCTGAGTGTATGTCCTGGCGTTGCCTGTGTGACTTTGGATAGGTCGTTGAATCTCTAAGTTCATTCATCTGTATACTGCATAATTTAAGGGGTGGTGATGAGAAAAAAGTTTTGTTTTTAGAGACAGTATGGTCCAGGGGGTGAGGAACTTGTGGCCTTAAGGCCACATGTGGTTTTCTAAATCCTTAAATGTGGCCTTTTGAGTGAACCCAAATTTTACAGAACAGATTTGTTCTGTGTGTGTTGTGGTCTATTGGAAAAAGTAATGGACTGGAAACGAGTGGAGAGCTGAGTTCAAATCCTAAGCCCTAAATTTGCCAGTTCCAGAGACCATGGATGAGTCTCAGAGCTACTATTCCCTTGTTGTGGGGGTCAAATGAGATTAATGCATGGAAAGTACTCTGTAAATCTCAAATCACTATGTACATATGCACTATTTTTATGGGTAAGGAGAGTCTTGGTGCAGGTGTAGGTAGGTGCAGGGGAATAATACTCTCTTCTTTCCTGACCCCGCCACAATGGCTTCTAGGGATACCTGGCCTTCCCAACCTGGCTCTTAGCCAGTCAGTTGGTTCTGTTAAGAAACAGAAGGATAATGGTCTTGACGAACCTGGTGGCTTGATTTCTCCTTTCAACAGACCTCAGTTTTTTGTGATTACAGGGGCTATTTTTTTCTTTCGTGTATCTCTAGCTCTTAAAATACTCTCTTACATATAAAAGGCACTTCATATTTGCTGAATTGAACTGGGTTAGTTTGATAGAGACAGTACTTGGGGACTTGGAGCACAGAATTCAAGGGTATTGACTCTGATTTGTCACCAGTAGCAAGAGAGGTACACATGAGGATCAAAGGGGCCCCTTGGCTGCTGTACGCCTGTTCAGAAATAATAAATTGCAAGTGTTTTGTAAAGTGCTTTGTGACAAAGCACTTTACAAATGTTATCTCAGCCCAGGAAGGTAGGTACTATCACTATCCCCATGAGAAAATTGAGGCCAAGGTCATGATAGTGACTCGCTCAGGGTCATCTATCTAGTGACTGAGGCTGGATTCAAACTCAGGTTTTTCTGACTCCAGAGACAACACTGTGGACTACATTAACTGGCTGCCTAGAAAGGGCTCTGATTCAGTTCTTTCCAGCCATTTCATTATCTCCAGTCCAGGGCCAGTGGTGATTGTATTGAGGAAGACCTGACTAGAAAAGGGGTGGAAAGGCATCTTGTCATGACCTTTCAAAAGCTCATTGACAAAGGTGCCTTTTTGCATTTAGACTTGGTGGGGAAATGCAGCAAGGATAGGTGAAAAAGCAGCCTTTCAGACCGAGAGTCAAGGGGAGGGCTTTAAAAATGGGTTGATTTTCTCCTGAGTCTTTTGTCCACCAGGTGAAAAGCAGTTTAGGATCACTCCCCTTGCCCTACTGAGCCTGTGTCTGGTATGGGAACTGAGTATTAGTATAGTGCACAAACTGGTGAAGAAATTAGACACATAATTACTTTTGGCTGAAAGTTTTGTGGCTCTGCTGTAGTTATTCTGATAAAGTACCCAGAGAGGGAATATTTGGGAAATTCCAACTCACCAAGTATAGGGTAAGTGAATTTCCTCATCCAGGTGTTCCTGCTATCAGCAGAATCATAGGTCCAGTGCACATCCTCATCCTGACTGTACATGACTGGAGATACAGATACAAAAGTGTGACAACACTTAGGGAATTTGGGTAGCCTGGGTAGCGGAGATCTAGACTGTCCCAGGGATTGTGAGCAAAGTCATAGAGTAATAGATGGTTACAACTGAACCCCAGCCAGTCTCACTCAATAGGGAGGATGTCTCTTCTAAATTTAGACTCTGGACTTGCTTAGTTCTTGAGTTATATGGAATTGGGGCAGATGCCAAGAAGCTTCTACCAGGTAAACTTTGGTGCACTGCTGAATGGTGGAGCAGGACGTGAGTCATGGTCTGGCACCAGTGAAATACAGTTAGTTAGTTCATTGAGTTTTCACTCTTCCTCCCACCAATCAGTCTAATACAGGTGTGTTACACTGAATTGAATTGAACTGAATCATCTTTGGTTCCCTTGGACCCAGGCTTCAGATGAAGCAGGTGTTGACTAATTGGGACAAGTGGGAAGGGGAGAGGGGAAGCCGATCTCTACTGCAGCAACATGCCAGCCCTTCCCATGGCAGAAGAGGCTCTGGGCAGGGGAGAGTTAATCACCGACCTCCTTCAGAAGAGAACAAAACCCAATAGCACTGGGAGAAGCTTAAAAAGGAACCCACCCACAGCTCCTGCTACAAATGCTTTTAGCCGCACGTTAAATCTTCCCTCTAATGGCACCCCCTGTTAAACGAGATATGTCACCCGACCTGAGGAGGCTGACTTGAAAGGCAAATAGTTGGAAGTGATTCCACATGTTATTAGTGGGAGCTGTTCTCACATTTCCGGCAAAAATAATGGAGCCTGGGTCTGAAGAGAGAGATGACTAATACCTCCCCATTACTGACCCTGGGGCTGGGCATTGCACTATAATCCTGGTCATTCTCCTGGCTCTGGGAGAATGTTTTTCTGTATTTCCTCTGCTTTTTACTGGGTGGCTTAGTTAATGGAAGACACAGAGCCTGTTTGAGAATGAGGCAAATGTATATCTTGTTGCAGGGCTGAAGGAGGGTCTACATAGAAATCAGTCCAGTTTGTCCCTTGAGGTAAGATCACATCAAAACTACTCCAGACAAGATGGGACTGTATTTGGTCCTGAATATGTCCAAGGAATAAGAATTTTACTATCTCCCTCAGGATCCTGTTCCTGCATTTTCTAATATTTACTGCTGAGAAGGTCTTCCTTAGATTTGACCATACTTTCTCTTGTTACAGTTTTAATTGATTCCTTCTTTGTTTGCCTTTGGTAGGAAGAATTGTAGAAGGTTGTAGTTGGATGTGTTTCTTAGAGATCATTGAATCGAATGCTTCATTTTAGGGAAAAGAAAAATGTGAGAGACATGAAGTAACTTGCTCTAGATCTCATAGCTGATAGAGCAGACTCTACAGCCCAGTTCACAGACTAATAAAATCTTAGAATTGGGAGGGACCTCAGAAATAATTTAGTGTGAGTCGGATGGGGAACCTGCAGCCTCAAGGTCACATGTGGCCCTCTAGGTCCTCAAGTACAGCCCTTTGACGGAATACAAACTTCACAGAACAAATCCTTTAAAAGAATTTGTTCTGTAAAACTTGGACTCAGTCAAAGGGCTGCATCTAAGGAACTAGATGGCCACATGTGGGCTCAAGGTCTCAAGTTCCCCACCCCTGACTCTAGCCTGTGACCAAACAAGAATCTTCTCTATACCATTTGTGTCTCTAGAGCTTTTTCTGTAAGCCTGTCCTTACAGTATTTAAAGAGAACATATAGGGGCTCAGCGGGGGCTTGAACCTGAGACCTTTCCCACCCTAAGTAATAATCAAATCTCTAGGCCAATGAACCATTTATAGAAGTTGTCACCATATGCCGTATGAAAACTCTTTATCCAATATGAAATAATCATCCTTGAAGACCATTGCTAAGTAGCCCCTCCAGACTTTTCTTTGTCTTTCCCAACTTAGTGAAAATGATGCTTCTTCTTTCAGCTTTTGGCTGGAAGCCTCAGAAAGGTCCAGCATTCCCAACCGATCTTTGCTTCAAAGTGTTAGCATCTCACCTAACGAAGACAAAGATACTCAGCAGAATGACTGAATCTCGAGAGGAAAAGGTCCTATCAGATGTGACTGCTGAGGCATCATTTTCTACTCACTTTTTCTACATAAAGAGACAGGAAGAATCCACAGACACAGGAAAGATCTCAATGCCTCTTCTTTCCGTAGCTTTAACTCATCAGGCTCCCCTGTCAGGTAGACAGGATGCACTAAATTCACCTGAGTGATTGGTCATGCATACACCTTCTTTGTCTCCATTCTCCTCATCAGCTCCCATCTTCCTGGACTCTGACATCTTGACTCTGAGAGGGCCCTGCAGGGTCTGCTGTGGGTGAGACCTCTGGGTTATGTTCCAACAACCACCTTTTTTGGCAAGATCTCTGCTCCTTCTACAAGACTCTAATGTGATTTATTTTTTTCACTTTAGAACATTTACTTTTTTTTTTTAGAACATTTACTTTCTATCATATAAATATTGGGCTGTGGGGGCTGGAGCTCTCGCTCCATGCACAGGAGCAGTGACAGCCATGATGGCAAGTTTATTTTTAAATAAAAATGGGAAAGTTATGAGACTCCTAAGACTTTCTGCATTTTTCTTTCTCATTCCAGAAAGAGAGAGGGAGACAGAGACAAAGAGACAGAGACAGACAGAGACAGGGAGACAGGGAGAAAGAGAGAGAAGAGAGAAAGACAAAGAGAGAGATAGAGAGAAACAGAGAGAGACAGAGAGACAGAGACAGAAAGAGAGATGGGGAGACAGGGAGATAGAGACAGAGAGACAGAGAGGCAGAGAGGCAGAGAGAGAGAGAGAGAGAGAGAGAGAGAGAGAGAGAGAGAGAGAGAGAGAGAAAGAGAGAGAGTGAAGAAGAAGAAGAAAGAGAGAGGAAAAAGAAGAAAAGATAAGGGGAAAAATATAATTTATGCCTGCAGTTCCATTTTTCATGGTTTCCTGTTTTCTTCTGCTGCTCCTTTTCCCCCTCCCCTGGCGGGTAGCTTCTCTTTGAAGACTGGAAAGGAGTGATTACTTTTAAGAAGGGAGTAGGGGATATGTTGAAGCCGTGCATTAGGCATGCAGCCCTGAGCCAGTCCCATGCATGGTAAAATATTACCTTAATAACATACTCGCAGAGAACTATGTGTAAATGGTAACAGCTGCTTTTGTGATGACCATATTATAAATGATTGCAGCCCTGATCATTAATAATGCATTTCGACAATAACAACTTGATTCAAGGGAAGAAGTATGGCCTTTCATTATTTCCTGGCAAAAGAATCCGATCTTGCTGTCACACAAATGGTGCTGGCCAAGGGATTGGAAACATCCAGTAAGTTCCACAAAGAAGCCTGCTTTAAATAATAATAATAATAATGATAATAATAATAGCTCACATTTATATTGTGCTTTAAGCCTTGTAAAGTGCTTTAAATGCACGATCTCGTTTGATGTTCACTGTGCAGTAGATGCTGCTATTATTTCCTTTTTACAGATAAGGAAACTGAGGCTTTCAGCAGTTCAATGACTTGCCTGGTATCAAACAACCAGAGAGTGTCTGAGACGGTCTTTGAATTCTGGGTCTTCCTGATTTCCCTGAATCCAGTGTTCTACCCATGACCCCACCCATTTATCTCACTATGCCACCTTGTTGGGCATTTGGAGAATAGTTCAACTCTTGTTGCCGCTGGTAATTGTGTCCAGTTCTTTGTGACTCCTTTTGGGGATGCTGGGATTGGTTTGCTGTTTCCTTGAGGAATGGCGACAAACAGGGTTAAATGACTTCTAGAGAGTCACATAGTTAGTAAGGGTCTGAGGCTGCATTTGAACTCAGGTCTTTCTGACTCCAGGTCTATCTCTAACACTTTATGCACTGTGCCACCTAGCTGACCTTCAATTTCCCCTAAATAAGTTTTCTCTTCCCCCCCCCCCCAAGAGTGGAACAGATCTTTAAGTTCATGGTGTTTAAAGCTCACAAAATGAATTCACAGAATTTCAGAGCTGGAAGGGAAGTGAAGGAATATCTAATCTCTCTCTCTTGTTTCACAGATGAAGATTTTCAAGAAATGCCCAGCGTGCTGCAGACATTGAAGCACCATATACATGCTAGGTATTGTTCTCATTGTTACCATCACTAGTCCAGAGAAGATTAGCAGTCTTCCCCTGTCCTGGAAGGAATAATGGTTTCAAGGGGGATCTGATGTGTCCTCAGGATTCTAGAAATTTTTCTGCAGGCCCTTGTCTGTTATTCTGGAGTATGGAGCTCAAGCAATCCATCAGTCAATAAGTATTTATTGACATAGCTTGTGCACATTGAAGGCCTGCCTAGAAAGCAAGATCCTTTGTCTGGGCTCCAAAGCTCCCTGCCTCATTCCTTCCTTCCTCTTAGGCTCTGCAATAAGCATGGGACTAAAAGAAGTGGCCCCTCTCCTGTAAGAGCTTATAGTCTAGTTGGAGAAATCACACACACACACACACACACACACACACACACACACACACATACACACTCAGAACATTTACAGAGTAACATTCAACAGTGCAGTCAAGAGGAAGTTGAATACAGCAGAAAAAAAAAAAAAACATTGCACTTGGAACGATAAGACCTAGCTTTTAAATCCTGCTCCTTTATTAGCTGTGTGACCAGGACAAGACACGTGCCTTCTCTGGGCTTTAATTTCCTCTTCTATAAATAAGGAAGTGGGAGCAGATGATTGCTAAGGTCCCTTCCAGTCCTAACTTCTATGATCCTTACGAAATTCTCTGTTGTGAAATTGTGTAGTTATAGCCTAAATATGCCACAGGAAGACGGAGGATGGAGAGAGACATCTTGAAGGAGGAAGAGGATGGATGAGCATGCTTAGTTGCACATAATATACAGGTTAAAAACTTAACAAAGTACTTTTAAAAGTAGCAGAAATCGCCTCTCTGAGCAACAGTAGAGGTTGATAATGCACAATGGCGGCATAATGGGTAGAGGGCCAGGCCTGGAGTTAAGAAGACTCGTCTTCCTGAGATGATACTTACTGACTGTGTGACCCTGGGCGAGTCACTTAACCTTGTTTGCCTCAGTTTCTTAATCTGTAAAATGATCTGGAGAAAGGAATGGCAAACCATTCTAGCGTCCTTGCCAAGAAGAATCCCAAATAGGGTCACAAAGAGTCTAACACAACTGAAAAGTGACTGTACAACAACAACAAACATGCTGTTGGATTTGTCAATTGTGACAGAAAGCACAGTGGATAGAATGCTGGGCCTGGAGTCAGAAAGATCTGAGTTCAACTCTAGCTTCAGATACTCATTAGCTGTGTGGCCCTGGTCAAATCACTTAAGCTCTGCTTGCCTCAATTTCTTCATCTGTCAAATGGGGATCATAATAGCACCTATTTTGCAGGGTTGTTGTGAGGATCTAATGATCTAATAACTTGTAAGCACTTGGCACGATGCCTGGCACACACTGAGCATTATATAAATGTTTATTCCAACCCTCTATCATCTAGAAATCCCTCATCTTAGAGACAGTCATGCCTTTGTCAGACTCCAGCCTTGGGTCACTCTCACCCTCTGCCTCCTTCTGTCCTATGCAGAAATCATGAAATGTGCTGCCTGCATCTGCTGCAAATTTACATCATTTCAACCAAGGCCTCACTGCCACAAGGCAATCTTTTCACATCTTTCTAGTCAGTTTGCTGTCCTGTTCACCACAGTGGCTGTTCCCGACATTCTCTATTCTCAGTCCCACATGCACTCTACCCCCACCCTCTCATCTGGGGACCTTGCCCGCGTGGCAATCTTGTGGGGACCTTCCCCTTTGTGTAAAAAAAAAAAAAAGTCATTTTCTAAGAACATCTTCTTCTCTCCTCTTCATCTCACATCTCTCAGACTTCTTCCCTCTCCCCCAAGTCCTGCTATCTCTTCCTTTACTCTTGTCTCACATGGAGACATGGCTCTTTCCTTAACAAGGCAAACCTTTCAACATGTGCCCTCCATAACATCCCCTCGTGGTTATTCCAACAGATCGTTCCCATTAACGCAGTGGTTCTCAACCTTCCTAAAGCCGCATCCCTTTAATACAGTTCCTCATGTTGCGGTGACCCCCAACCATAAAATTATTTTCGTTGCTACTTCATCGCTGTAATTTTGCTACTGTTATGAATCTATCTGATATGCAGGATGCATTTTCATCATTACAAATTGAACATAACCCATAGGTTGAGAACCGCTGCAAAGATTAACGTCTCCACTTTTCCTCTAATGTCAAATCTCCACCCATTTATTGGCTCCTTCCCTACTGTCTATGAACATGCCTAGGTTTTCCCTATCCTTAAAAAACAAACAACCCCCCAGTTGATCTAACTATCTCTGCTAGTTGTAATTCTGCGTCTCCCTTTCCCTTCTCAGCTGTATACCTCCAGAAAGCTGCTTACACTAGTTGCTTCTGCTTTTTCTCCTTTTCTTTTCTCCCCAAATCTCTGCAATCTGGCATCTAACCTCATCATTCAGCTGTAACTGTTCTCTCAAAAGTTGTCAATAATCCCTTAATTGTCAAATCTTTTCTTCAATCCTCATCCTTAGTGCACCAGTAAATGTTTAACAACTGACTTTCCCCTAAAGAAAAGTACACTTGACCTACTTTAAAATCTAATGTACATTCTTAATATTTTCCACTATCACTTTAAGTGTAGACAATGAACAAAGCAATAATTCTAGCCCTAATTAATAGCATTTACTAATTTCCAAGTGTAAATGCTCACAGTATAAAATTTAACAATCAGCTCTCAAGCCTCTCTGAGCTAGCTCCAGCATACTCCTGTCCTTCTTGACGTCTCTGGAGCCTTTGAAAGTGTGGATCATCCTCTCTGTCTGGATACTCTCTCTTCTCTAGGCTTTTTCTTTTTCTTTTTTATATTTTAATATAGAAAGAACACTGAAGGACTCCTTCACTTCAGCTCCTTCACAGCCAAAGCGGGAGGCAGGGACTGTTTACGTTTCTCTGCCTTCTCTTTGTCTGTGATGACCAAGGTGTACAGGTACCCGCGGCAGTGAACCTTAAACTTCACATTGTCCTTGTTTTTCTTGATCTTGACAGATTTGGCATCTTTTCTTCTGGCTGTGAGCAGGAAATCTTTTATTTCCTTGATTTGGGGGCATGGGGGTGGTGGCAGTGGCACCATGGGGCAGTGTGTGGCCTGAGAGGTCACGCTATGGGAGAGATACTCACCACTGCTCTTCTCTGGGTTTTTGTAACACTGCTCTCTCCTTGTTCTCTTCCTCCATTTTGGACTGCTATTTCTTAGTTTCCTTTGCTGGATCTTCATCCAGATGATCTCTACTCACCTGGGTGTCTCTCAAGGCTCTGTTTGGGTCCTCTTCTCTCTCTGTAGCATCTTTTTGTTTGTTTGTTTTGGGGGGGCAGAGAGGCAGGACAATTGAGGTTAAGTGACTTGCCCAAGGTCATATGGCTAGTACATGTAAGTGTCTGAGGCTGGATTTGAACTCAGGTCTTCTTGACTCCAGGGCTGGTGCTCTATTCACTGTGCCACCTAGCCACCCCATCTCTGTAGCATTTCACTGGGGACCTCTTCAGCTTCCATGGGTTCCATTGTCATCTCTCTACAGATGATTCCCAGTTCTACACATCTAGCCTTAATCACCTTCCTGAGCTCCATTCTTAAATCACCAACTGCCTTTTGAACATTGCAAGTGGAATGTTCTTTAGGAATCTTAAACTCACCATGTGCAAAACAGAACCCCTTACTCCTCCCCCCCAAAAAACTCTCCTTTCTCCCTAACTTTCCTCTTGCTGTCAAGGACACCGCTGTGCCTCCAATCACCCAGGCTTGCCACTGAGGTGTCATCCTTGACTCCCTGCTCTCTCTCATCCCACACATCTAATTTGTTGTCACGTCTTGGCATTTCTCCCTTCACAGTGTCTCTCTCTCTCTCCATGCACATAACCACCTCCTTGGTGCAGTCCCTCATTGCCTTGTGCTAAGCTTATTGCAGAAGCTTTCCATTGGCTTCCCTGACTCAAGTCTCTTCCCTCTCCAATCCAATCCCACTCAGCTGCCAAAGTGATTCACCCAAAAGGCAGGTCTGATCAGGCCACCTCTGCAGCTGGGGAGTAAAATGGGTAGAGCTTTGGGTCTGCGGTCAGAAAGACCAGAATTCAAGTCTGGTACTTCATGTGTGACTACAGGACTGTCTTCAATGCTCTACCCACTGCGTCACCCAGCAAGCTGCTCAACTTGTCTGCCTTGATTTCCTCAACTGCAAAATGAGGGTAATAATAGCACCTACCTTTCACGGTCGTTTGAGGGTCAAATGAGATGATATTTGTAAAGTGCCTGGCCCACAGTAGGCACTTGATAAATGTTTGTTTTCTTCCTTTGTTGTTTCCTATCATACCAAATATACATGATTTCTGAGCTTTGAAAAGTTCGAAAAAGTTTCAAAATACAGAGACCTAGTAGAGAAGATTAAAAGCATTTCTGTTGTCCTGGCTACTGCTGGAGTTGGACCAGTGAAGCTCTCAGCGAGCCTACAGAGGATGGACATGCATCCTAATACAGTTGCTTTAGCCACCTGTTCAAGGCTCCATGAAGCATTAAAAGCAAAAGCATACTTGTAGGGTAGAGACTGATCTCAGGAGCATTCCTACCTGAGCCCTATTAAAAAGATGAGAGGCTGATACCAATATTGGGTATTTATAGCATTTCTCCCCCGCCCCAACCCTTTGAGATTGGTAATACAATTATTTAATTTCCCTGTTAGAAATAAAGAAACAAGTTCGGGACAGCGTCTGATTCAGAATTCAGACATAGATCCCCTAACTCTAACTACATCTAGTGCTCCTTATACTAGGTCACATATCTTTTGCCTTTCTTTGTATTCCCAGTCATCACTCAGGTGTTTCAGTTGTGTCCAACTCTTTGTGACCACCCCATGTATGTGGTTTTCTTGGCAAAGATATTGTGGAGTGGTTTGCCATTTCCTTCTCCAACTCATTTGACAGGTGAGAAAACTGAGGCAAGCAGGATGAAGTGACTTGTCCAGGGTTACATAGTTAGTAAGTGTCTGAGGCCAGATTTGAACTCAGGTCGTCCTGACTCCAGACCCAGCGCTCAGTCCATCTAGTTGCTCCCTATATTCCCAGTGCTTGGCACAAAACAACAAAAACAACTTAAATAAATGGTAGTTGACTGGCTGACTGATCACATTGCCATTCTTGGGAGCTGAAAGTGGTCATTGTGAGAATGGCCACATGAACCATGGAGTATGATTCCAGAATAGTTTCTGAGCTCTCCAGTTGCTTACCAGCTACTGAACACTGTATTGAGAATATAGTCTAGGATAGCCCCCAAACAGAAGCCCATAGGTACTTTGGCTACTGAGTTATTTCCAGTACTCAGAGGAGTAAGTGTGTTTCCTCCAAAGGCTTTCCTGTCTACTACATGTCACCATAATGAGAATGTGGAGGAACTTTGGTGTACAAACTCTATACACATTAGCCAAGTTACAGGAAGAGTTTCATATTACTCAGTTCAGCTTGGCACAAGTTCACATACAGTTCAGGTTTTAATAGCTGTTTCTAATTCCCTATCTGGTTCTTCTTTGCTTCTAACTTACTCTCCCAGGCCAGACACTCTCAGGCCAGATATATTTTTCTCAGTCTCATTGGTCACTGTGATGGTAAGGTTTTTTTCTGTCTAGTGCTTGAGTCCAGCTCTCAAGTCCTGATCAAAATTGTTAATCTTCACAGTCACTTTAATCCTTATGCATTTATCCCTTTGAATTTCACCTAGAAAATAATTTTGAACTAGGCTTCCATTTCCCTATCTTGGATGTCTTATCCCTCCTCTGAGACTCTTCCTATCTAGGAACTTATCCCCTCTTTTCTCTTCTGACAAATATGAAGAGTGAGTTCAAATCCATTCATTGGGCTATCCATTGGTCATACATTGGGACATTCAATGATCACATATTGGACCACTAACTCAACAAACATTTATATTTGTGTTTATACACATCTATATATGTGTACAAATAGCAAAGACCTCTGCTTTTGGCACATGAAGATGGGGGTGTCTGCCCTCTCCCTCTAAAGGGAGCATTGGATTCATAAAAGTAGATCAGTTTCAACTCCGAAGGACTTAGCCTTAGAAGAGAATAAGACTCTTTATCCACTATCTAGATCTTTACTCCCCATTCCAGAATCTTGGAAAAAGCACATAAAATTCAGATTTGACTCATGTGTAGGGCCTTCCTGAGAAGAGTTAAAAAAATGAACAGTGAAGATCAGGTATAGGACAGTTATTTCTTTCATTACAAAAGACATGCTCAGAATACTAAAGAGTCACAAGTTCGCACTGACAAAGACTTAAATGTGAAGTAGTAACATTGCTATTGTATTTTCCCAGGAGGTTGTAAAACATCAAAATATGAAGCATTTTGCAAGACTACTAAACTGATATTTTCACTTTCCACTTGACTCTTTACTATCTCCCTAAAGTTCCATGCCAAGCCAGTCTCAGGGTGGTGGTGGTAGTGGTGATGGTGTGTGTGGGAGAGATGGGGGCACCTCCCCTAATGTAACCCACATCGACTAATGGACCCAGTTCCTTCAGTTGGGAGTTTCCAAGCTCTAGAACTCCATATGGTTGTTCTCTAGGTTGGAAACATCCCTCTTAGGTTTGCTCTTTGGTCACCTATGCTTAGGGAAAGAAAAACAAAGCAGAAGAGGCAGCTAAAAGATATGAGACACAAGCTTCTCCTTTAGCTGACACATATTAACAATCATCTGGACCCCTCACAGGAAATGAGACAGAAAGAGAGACCCACAGAGAAAAAGAGAGAGACAGAAAGACAGAAAAGAAAAAAGAAGGAAGAGAGCAGCCACTCCTTTTAAACTGATGCAATTCCTGTCCATTCACCTCCTCCTTCCCCTTACCCCTACCCCATTACCATCATGGTGGTGGCAGAGGGAGAGGCTAAGGGACCATGCAAGGTTGACTTGTATCATACAAAAGCTCCAAGTCCTTTAATGTTAAACCTGCCCATAAGCAGCCCATCAAAAGAAGTCTAGGGCTTTGCAGAGTTTATTTTGGGGGGGTAAGGGCCTCATTTGTTTGCTCCCATTACATACATTTTAAAAAATCAGCTTGAATCAAGACTGTTCTAGGATCTATGGGCAATATAAAAATGTCTAAGAAACAGTCCCTGCCCTCAAAGAGCTAACAGTCTGGTAAGAAGGAGAAGACCAATAATTACTGTATGAAGACTTACATTGTGAGTGTATGGTTTTGTGATTCTAAGACAGCATGAACATGAAGCATATGAGTGTTAGCTATGCCCCTGCGCAGGAATACAAAATGAGAGAACCACAAAGAATGATTACTATACCTGATCTTCACTGTTAATTAGGGAAGGAATTCAGAAGGAGCTGGCATTTCAACTCAGCCTTGAAGGATGGGTACATTTGTCTGTTTCCTTTTACTCTTGTTCTAGACGTGTGAATTTGTCATTGTAGGAAACTTCCTGGGGAGCAGACCCTACCAATACAGATCAGTGATTGTTCTGTGCTTTATGGTGTTAAAGAGTTTCTTGTTTTCAACTGAGGTTTAATGATTTGCTTAGGGTCACACAGCCAGCTTGTGACAGTCACAAGGCTAGAACCCAGTACCTCCATTTTGAGGCTGGCTCTTTTCTCCAGCATGTGATGTCTCTTGGCTAGTATTTTACTAGGTAAATATTTACTAGCAAATATTTTACACAGAGGGAGTAGCATGAACAAAGTCATCAGAGTGGGAAGGCCCAAGTCACATTTGAGGAACAAAAAGTAATACAATTCATGAAAGCATAGGGTTTAAGTTTAGAAGTTGTGGCTGGAAGAGATTGGAATTCAAATTGGAACAACCATGTGATAGTCGCTAAACACCCAGTTTCAGAGTTGGGACTTTGCTCCATAGGCAAAGGATTACCAAACAGGTGCATGACTTGATTAAATTAGTGCATTAAAAGGAGTAATCTGACAGAGATATCCAATTGTGTGCTGAAGAAATCCACGTGGTTGTCTTGCTGTTAACATAGCCACAATTGAACTCATTGTCATTTACCCCAAATTCTTTCCCTCCTCTCAATTTATCCATTGTCCTGATGGCTTCATTGTTCCCCAGTTATCCAAGCTTGAAAATCAAAGTCCTCTTTGACTCTTTCCTTGTCCTCAGCCGTCCATATCCAAGCAGATGTTGCCTCTAATTCTATCACCACAATATCACTCATATCCTTCTTTACCTTTTTCTTCCCCTTCCCTCATACTCCCACGGTCTTAGCTCATGCCGTCATCATCTTTTTCATGGTCAATTGTAATCATCTTCTAAATGGCCTCTCTGCCATCAGCTTGTCCTTTTCCCCATCCATCCTTCACACAGATGCCAAGATAATATTCCAAAAACACAGTTCTGATCATGTAACTGCTGTTAAAAAACCTTCAAAATAGCTCCCTACTTGCTTCTAAAATCAAATGCAAATGCCTTAGCCTGGAAGTCAAGGTTCTCTCTGATCTGGCTCCAACCTTAAAGCTTTATTCTTCCCTAGTATCCTTTGTTCGCACTATATTCCAGCCAAACTGGATTGCTAGCTCTTCCCTGATGTCGTCTTGCCCTCTCCCCATCTCTGTGCAATCCAGAAAGCCAACCAGGCATCTTAAAAGGACTCTCTGAATCTTAGTATCAGAGGAGCATTGATGTATGTCTGGAAAGGAACTTAGAATTAATCTAATCCAAATTCCTCATGCTACAAATGAGAAAACTCAATTGTAGGTAAGTTTAGTGACTTGTCCAAGATTACAAGGTTAATGATTATGATGACAACACAGCATTTTAAGTTTTACAAAGAACTTTATACATGCCATCTCATTTGTTCCTTGAAATACCTATGTTATGATAGATGCTATTGTCCCCATTTTATTTTATTCTTAAAAATTAATTATATTTTTTATTCTGAGCTTAAGCACTAAAAATAGCCCTTCCACATACACAGCAAAACCCAAAAAGAGAATTGTATATGAAACTCGGAACCTCCATTTCATACCATTTGCTGTTTTAAAAATATGTAATAGATCCCACATGTTACTTTAAAATTGTACTGCTTTTCTGTGGTTTCTTCTGAACTTCCTTCTGTCCTCTTTAGTGCATTTAAAAAATGTTTCAGTGGCCTGTTTTTTTTTAAAGTATCACCAATGCTAAGCTCTCTCCTCTGACTACCTATTCCCACTAAACACCACCAAACTTCAAGAAAGGAAAAAAACAAACCTTTGAAAAAATAAATACAATCAAACAAAATGATTTCACATAGAGACTGTGTTAAAAAATTCATGTCTCTTTTTTTTTCACCTTGAGTTCACCACCTTTCTGTGTAGAGGTAGGCAACATAATTCATTCGTAGACATGGCTGGTCTTTAAGAATGGCCAAAATTCTCAAGTCTTTCAAAGTTTTTTGTCTTTATAATGTTGCTATCATATAAATGTTCCTCCGGTTCTGCTCAGTTCATTACTATCTAGGATTCTCATCTCTTTTGTCATTTCTTATGATGTAATAATACTCTCCCCTCCTGGATCATTGCCTTGTTATGGCAGAGGGGCTTGCTAGCTCAAAGAAACTATGAGCTATGCTGGGCAGGGTTACCCAAGACGGACAGGTCATACTGGAGAGTTCTGACAAAAGGTGATCCATTAGAGAAGGAAATGGCAAACCACCCCAGTATCTTTGCCAAGAAAACCCTACGGATAGTATTAAAATGATAAAAAACAGAACACTGGCAGATGAGCCCCTCAGATTGGAAGGTGTCCAACATGTTCCTAGGGAAGAGTGGAGGACAACTACAAGTAGCTCTAGTACTAATGAAGCAGCTGGGCCAAAGCTGAAAGGAAGCTCAGCTGTGGATGTGTCTGGTGATGAAAGGAAGTCCAATACTGTAAAGGCCAATATTGCATAGGAAGCTGGTAAGTAAGATGTATGAACCAAGGTAAGCTAGATGTGGTCAAACAGGAGATGGAAAGATTAAATATTGACATCTTGGATGTCAGTCAACTTGAATGGATGAGAATGAGTGTAATTCAGGTGATCACTACATATACTGCTGTGGGCAAGAATTCCTTAGAAGAAATAGAATAACCCTCATCGTCAATAAAAGGGTGAGAAAAGCAGTACTGGGGTATAATCTCAAAAATGACCAAATGATATCTGTTTGAATCCAAGGCAAACCATTCCATATCACAGTAATACAAGTCTGTACTTCAGCCCCTGAGGCTGAAGAGGCCAAAGTTGATCAGTTCTATGGAGACCTATAACATCTTCTAGAAATAACACCAAAAAAAATGTCACATTCATTATAGGGGATTGTAATGCTAATGTAGAAAATCAAAAGGTAATTGGAATAATGGGGCAAGTTTGGCCTTGGAGTACAAAATGAAGCATGGCACAGTTTTACCAAGATAGCTCACTGGTCATAGCAAACACTCTTTTATAACAACCCCGAAGGCAACTCATCAGATGGCCACAAATCAAACAAAATTAGATTGATCATACTTTGTAGCCAAAGATGGAGAAGCTCTTTATAGTCAGTTAAAAGAAGACCCCATAGCTCAGATCATGAGCAGCTTCTTGTGAAATTCAGACTTAAATTGAAGAAAGTAGGGAAAACCATGAGACTATAATAGGTATGACCTACATAATATCCCTTAGGAATATGAAGTGGAAGTGATGAATAGATTTAAGGGATTAGATCTGGTAGCTAAAGTGCCTGAAGAACTATGGACAGAGGCTCATGATATTGTACAGGAGGCAATAACAAAAAACAATCCAAAGTGAAAAAGGAGCAAGAAAGCAAAATTAATGACTAATGAAGTTTTACAAAAGCTGAGTAAAGAAAGTGAAAAGTAAAGGGGAAAGGGAAAGATAGACCCAATTGAATTCAGACTTCCAGAGAATAGCAAGTGAGAGAAGGTTTTCTTGAATGACCAATGCAAAGAAATACGAAAAAAATAGAAAAGGAATGATAAGAGATCTCTTCTAGAGATGTAAAGGGAATGTTTCATACAAAAATGGGTATGATTAATGATAATGGTAGGCACTAAACAGAAGCAGAAAAGATTAGGAAGAGGTTGCAAGAATATACAGAAGAACTATACAAGAAAGATCTTAATGTCACCTATAACCGTGATGGTGTGGTTACTGATCTACAGGCAGACAGTCTGGAGACTGAAGTCAAGTGGGCTTGAGTAGCATTGCCAACACTAAAGCTAGATGAAGTGATGCAATTCTAACTGAACTATTTTAAATCCTAAAAGAGGATGTTGTTAAAGTGCTGAACTCAAAACCAGCAAATTCAGAAAACTCAACAGTGGCCACTGGATTGGCAATGATCAGTTAACATCCCAATCCTAAAGAAGGGCAATACCAAGGGAAGTTCAAATTACTGAAAAATTGTGCTCATTTCACTTGCTAGAAAGGTTATGCTTAAGATTCTTCAAGATAGGTTTCAGCAATATGTGAACCAAGAATTACCAGAAGAGTAGGCTGGTTTTCAAAGAGGCAGAGGAACTAGAGACCAAATTGTCAACATTCACTGGGTAATGGACAAAGCAAGGGAGTTCCAGAAAGGCATATACATCTGATTTGTTGACTATACTAAAGCCTTTGACTGTGTAGATCACAACAAAATATGGCAAGTCTTCAAAGAGATGGGAGTACCAGATCATCTCGTTTCCTAAGGAACCCGTACATGGGTCAATAAGCAACAGGTAGAACCAAACATGCAGCAACTGATTGCTTTAAGATGAGAAAAACAGTAAGCAAGAGAATGTATATTGTCACTTTATTTATTTAACTTATATGCAGAGAACATCATGCAAATATGCCAGCCAATATGAGTCTAAAGTTGGAATTAAGATTGCTGGGAAAAATATCAACAATCTCAGATATGCAGACAATGCCACTCTGATGGCAGAAAGTGAAAAAGATTTTAACCTCTTGATGAAGGTGAAAGAGAAAGTGTAAAAGCTGACTTGAAGCCTAACATTAAAAAAATAAGATCATGACAACTGGTACCATCACTTTATGGCAAACAGAGGGAGAAGGAATGGAAGCAGCATTGGATTTTATGTTCTTGGGCTCAAAGATCACTGCAGATGGCAACTGTAATCATGAAATTAAAATATGCTTGTTCCTTGGAAGGAAAGTTATGGCAAATCTGGGCAGTATATTAAAAAGCAGGGGCATCACCTTGCCAACAAAGGCTCATATAATCAAAACTATGTGGTTTTTCCAGTAGCAAGTGTGGCTGTAAGAATTAGACTCTAAACAAAGCTGAGCACCACAGAATGGATGCTTTCAAATTGTAATGCTGGAGAAGATTTTGAAAGTCCCTTGGACAGCAAAGAGATCAAATCAGTCAATACTTAAAGAAATTAATTCAGACTATTCAATGGAAGGTCAAATACTGAAACTAAAGCTTAAATACTTTGGCCACATAACAAGAAAACAGGACCGATTCAAAAAGACTCTGATGTTGAGAAATATTTAAGGCACAAGAAGAAAGGGACAGCAGAGGATGAGATGGATAGATAGTGTCATGGAGGTAATGAACATGAGCTTGAACAGACTTTGGGAAATAGTTGAAGGTAGAAGGACCTGATGTGCTATGGTTCATGGGATCATGAAGAGTTGAATACAACTAAACATCTAAATAACAAGAATCATATTTCAGTATATTCATGTGCCACAATTTGTCCAGCCATTTTCCAGTTGATGACACTCCTCTGTATCACACCTTAGATGTTAGTTCCCTTTCTTTTTTTTTCTGTCTCTCCCTTTAGTATCAGGAAGTTTGTTTTATTTGCAACTAATTTCTCCTTAGTATTTTTCCCCTTTTAAGGCCACTTATTTCTGTGTTGTGTTTGATGTTTTTTTCCCCCACACCTTACTCTTCATGGTATTCAACCCTCCTTTATCCCTATCAAATGAATGATATTTAACTGATGTCTGCTACCTCCACCCCTACCCCTACATTTGTATACTCTTCTCACGTACCGTAATTATGAGAAACAATGAATGTCAACCCCTTCTTCCATTCTATACTGATACATTCCTTTTTACCCTCTTTCTCTTAAAACCCGCAGAACAAGACCAGTTATTCTTGGTTATAAACCTGTTTTGTCCTTTGCTTTTTGGAATATTATATTTTAAGATCTTTTGTTTATGTTAGAATCTGCCAGCTCTGGATTATGACATTCCCTAGGTTTTTCCTTTTGGGATTCCTTTCAGGTAGTGATCACTGGGTTCTCCTTATCTTCACTCTGCCCTCTGGTTCTTCTAAATATAAGCAGTCTCATTTATGATTTCTTGAAATATAATATCTAGGCTTTTAAAAATTGGTGGTTTTCAGGGAGTTGAATGGATCATAAATTGTCTCCTTGATTTCCCTTTGGGTCAGTATTATTTTCAAAATTTAATTTTTGAAAAAATTTCAGATATCTTACATTTTCTCTTTTTCAATCTTTTGATTTTGTTCTAATTTTTCTTGCTCTTTCATGGCATCATTGATTTCTTTTTTAGCTTATTCTAGTTTGTAGGGAGTCTATTTCTTAGATAAGGTTTACTGATTTCTCTTCTAAGCTACTTATTCTCCTTCTAATTCTTCCTCCTAGAGCTTTCATTTCATGGTGCATCTCTTGCTTAATTTTTCTAGCTATATTCGTGTAGTTCTTGTGGGAAAAAACCCAGACTTTTTCTTCTGAATCTCTGCTTGCCAATATTATGGAGTCATTATTTTTTCTTTGGTGGAATATCCAGAACTACTCATACTGGTTGGTGTTTTCTTTGGTTTACTTATCTTTCTAGTTTTAGTTTCTGAACTGGGGCTTTGAAACAGAGTCAGGCTCTGCCTCTTAATGTGCCTTTGTGTGGTGTAGTTAATCACACTTGGTCTTACCATGCGTCATAGAGATTCTTACAAGAACCTCTGCCTTTTGGGGTTAAGCCCCTTGGATCTTTGAGATTCAGCATGCTGGATTTCAAAGACCACTATGACATCTCAGTAGAGAATGACAAGAGTCCCTGGGTACCTGGGCTATCCTGGTTTGCATGCTGCCATGTGGTACTAGGGGCTATCACTCCCTAAGGCTTCCAATGTCCCCATCCTCGGTGTCCTGACCACCCTTGAATTTCTTGGGTGCTGAGAAGAGGGCTGCTCTTGCTGCCCTGAAGGCCACCTATTTTCTTGCCCCTTTTTCTTGTCTTGCTGGGAAGTTACTAGGTTATTTGTCTGTTCTAGAGCTGACCCTGCTGGAAGCTTCCCTTCCTGTTAATGATAGACTTTTGACTTTTTATGCAGTTCTAGGATGGAGAAAGTCACTTATTTTAGTGATTCATTAGATTTTTTTTATCATTATTCAATCCAGCTTGAATTTTAGGTTTTTGATAGAATAAATATGTGGGAGTTGAGCTCTCTGTGTCTATTCAGTTAGTCATCTTGGCCAGAAGTCCCTATAATCCCTATTTTACAAGTGAGTAAACTAAAAGTGAAAGAAGTTAAGTGACTTGCCCATGATAACATAATTAATAAATGTCAGAGACAGGATTTGAACTCAGATCTTCCTGATTCTTGAGGCCAGTGCTCCTATCTACTGTGCCACCTAGTAAGTAGAGTTAGGATTTGAATTCATGTCTTATGACTTCATTTTTCTGTGCTTTTTACATTGTACCACCCTGTTTCTCTTTACCTAATCAAATTCTCTTTCTTCAGGGATAAACTTTACTGCTAGGTTAACCATAAAGGTCATCCTCCACAGCTGAAACCAATCTTTCTCATTCTATACTTTGTAGAGCTTTGTCTGGACCTCTCCTTTGCCCATGTTACAATCTTCCTTATTTGTGTACATCTCGTATTTGTTTTATTAGAGTATAAGCTCCTTGAGGGCAGGAATTGTATATATATATATATTTTTTGTCTTGTATCTTAGTACCTGTCATAGTCCTTTGAATTTAGTAGGTTATATATATACACACACACATATACACATACATTTACATATATACACAGATATCACATATTGTATGTGTATGTATATATCCACAGATATTACATATTATATTCTATATACACATAGAATATAATATAGAATATATTAATATTATATTATTAGAACATATTAATAATATAGAATATATACATATGTGTATGTATATATGCACAGATACTACATATTATATTCTACATACACATACCTTTGACTTCAACTATGGCTTTTATACTCTTTTATACAGATGACTCCTAAATCCCTAGCACCATCTTGGACCTCTTCCATGTTACAACCTGCACCTCCAACTGTCAGTTAGATTTTTCTAACTGAATATTCTGCTAACACCTCAAGCTCAACATATTCAAAACTGAACTAAGCATCTTCCCCTTCCCACAAAAACCAGTTCTCTTTTCACTTCCCAATTTATGTTAATGATACCACCATCTTCCCACTTAGCAAAGCTAAGATTGTAGTGGCATCATTGATTGCATCTTCTCCATCCCCCACATCTGTAGTCATACAATCCAAACAATTCTCCCATTTCACTCTGGTACATCTGTCCCTACCTGCTTTATGTCAGTGGAAATAGACAGGAGAAAATACTCCTTACTTACTCATTACTGTTCACCTCTGGGGTGAAAGAAGGGAAGGGAAACACTTTCATCACTTTCTGCCTTTGGACTATTGTAGTTATCTCCTAACTGTTCTCCTTGAGTTCATTCTCCTTTTCACAGCCAAATTTACAATTTAATTCAATTGTCAGTGCTAGTGCTGAGCACTCAGGATACAAACAGAGGTATAAATATTCCTTACCCCCAAGGAGCTCACAATCTAATGGGGGAAGTAGCAATCAAATGGATATGTACCAAAAACTACATACAGGAAAATAGAAAATAATTAAAAGAGGAAAGGCACTACTAGAATTAAGAAGGGTTTGGAAAGGTTTACTACAGGAAGGAGGATTTTAGTTGGGACGTGGAGGAAGCCAAGGAAGCCACTAGGCAGGGATATGGAGGGAGAGTATTCCATGCATTGGGGACAACCAGAAATAATAGTAGGAGCTGAGATGGAGTGATGAAGAATCTTGCTGGCCAGTATCACTGGATCAAAGACTATGTGACAGTGAGTAAGGTTGGTCATCACACATATGATGTGTCTGTGATTGTGTACAAATTTTTCCTGGTTCTGCTCTTCTCTCTTAGAATCAATTTGTATAAGCCTCTCCAGGTACGTATGAAGTCCATCTCCTCATTCTTATAGCGCAATAGTATTCCATTATATTCATGTACCACAACTTGTTTAGCCATAAATAAACAAACAAACAAACAAACAAACAAGCAAACAAGCATGCAAATAAATAAATAAATAAAAGTGGGGGAAAAAGGAAACACAAACAGCAACAAAAAACAATGTGAAAGAGGGATTTTATTTGCTCTTCTTGGTCCCAGAGAGAAGTAGGCAAGGTAAAAGGAAGTTGCAGAGGGATAGCACTGTCACAAAATGGATTACCTGGGAGGTCAATCTGGGAGGGGAAGACCCTCTGGGTTACTGACCAGAACAGAAACAATTGCTATTTACACTCTCTCTTGGCAAACAATGACCAAAGGAGACTTGGGTTGTGGCCTTTTATTGGCCAGTCTGTGAGAGCCAGAGTAAGTTGAGTTTAAGACATTGTCAACTAGCTCTATTTGAATCCCAATGGCCTTTAGCAATACCTGGTTTCCAGAGTTCTATTTCAAGAAATTTATATTCCTTGTAAAGTATTTCCCCAGTCTTAGTTTGCCTGAGGCAACACCCATTCAGTGATTAGGGGTAGGAACATGAAGCTACTTTTTTCTGCTTCACTTAATCACTGAATGGGTGTTGCCTCAGACAAACTGAGACCAGGTTTAAAAACTGAGATCAGCTTTAAAAAGTCAAGGGCTCCCACTGCATCTGGGGCCATCTCCCGTCATCCTAATCTATGTCTTACCACTGGACCCAGATGGCTCTGGAGGGAGACAGTGTAGCTGATGACTTTGCACTCTGCCTCACTTAAATCCAATGCAGTTGCAAGTCAAAACATCACCTTTCTGAAGTCATTGGTCCTTTTCAAGAACAAAGAACAAACAACAATAACACCTGGGAAATAGTGACCTCTTCAGATGGAGGTTGCATGACTAGTTTTTGGGCTTATTGAAGAGAAGGCTCCTATTTAGACTGTATTAGATGACTTTTGAGGTCCTACTCTCTGTGAGATTCTATTATTAACAAGCAATGGCCACCAACATTCTCATGAATGTGGCTCTGCGGCATGCAATGAGGTTAGAAAGGCAAAAAAAAGTTCCTGTCCTCAAGGAATTTGCAGTCTACCTGTTCTACAATTCTTTTTTTTAATGTAATAAATTTTATTTGTTTTCTTGTTTACACTGTTCATTTTCATGAGATTTTTGAGTTACAAATTTTCTCCCTGCCTTTCCCCTACCCTCAAGTTCCCCACCCCTGGCTCTAGCCTGTGACCAAACAAGAATCTTCTCTATACCATTTGTGTCTCTAGAGCTTTTTCTGTAAGCCTGTCCTTACAGTATTTGAAGAGAATATATAGGGGCTCAGCGGGGGCTTGAACCTGAGACCTTTCCCACCCTAAGTAATAATCAAATCTCTAGGCCAATGAACCATTTATAGAAGTTGTCACCAAGGTATCACTGTGGAGCCCCTCCCCTGTTCTGCTCTCTAACTTTCTGGTAGGGTAGGGAGGTTCTCCCTATCCCATACCCTGTATATCTTGATTCCTAGTTGCAGGTATTGCAGAGCTTTAAATTCTAGATTCTTTCAGTTCCTCCCTTGTCACCCACCCCCGCTGGAAAGACAACCAATTCAATACAGGCTGTGTAGGTGTGATTATACAGGACATCTTCATAGTGGACATATTGTGACAGTGATCATATGTCCCTCCTTCCTATCCCTCCCCCCTTGTTCTGTTCTCTACCCTGTCCCTTTATTGAAGTGTGAGCATCCAGCATCCCTCCCCCAGACCCTGTCCTCCCCTCCGTCATCCCCCCTCTAATCC
>JAQQSW010000096.1:80138-106336 GCA_028646575.1 Pseudocheirus occidentalis
AGTTGCTAGGCATTCTTCAAGTGTCTTGGAAGCATTTGGTGTGGGAATTCTGACTGTGTTGTCTTCCTCCCGTTCCATGCTTTGATCCTTTTTGTCCACAAAAAAGGATTCTAGAGTTTTATTGCTGTTCTTATTTTACTTCCTTTTCCTCATGTTGGTTGGTTTTTTTTTTTAGCTTTGTGAAACTCTGCTTCCAGGGGGGAAAGCTCTGTTCCAAATCGCTGGGGTTTTCCCAGCTGCCGGAGCTATTAGGGGGGTGTTGCAGCCTCCCCTAGCTTTGGCTTGCTGAAAGTGCTCCCCAGGACCACCACCCATGACCATGATCCAGATCCAGGCTGCTCAATGCAAGAACACTTGGCCCTGATCAATCGACTCAGCCCCTCTGCGGGATCCACAGGCCAGGGGCTCTGAAGCAGCTCAGTGGGGGCATCCGCCAGTTACAGCAGTTTCTGCCCTTCCCCCCTGCTTCCTTGCCCCAGGGGTAGATTGGCCAAACTGCTTTTCCTGCCCCAAATTTAGCTTGAAAGCTTCACTCACTTTTACTGACCTTTAATCCTGGCTTATGCAGATTGCTCCAGGTGCAGTAGATCTTCTCTGAAGTAGACTCACGATGTGGCTTGGGAGGCTCGGCTCCTCCTCGCCACCCTGGAGCCTGGCCACATGGTGGTTTCAGGCTGGGCTGGTCTCAGCTCCTGGCCTGGGATGAGCCCCTCCTGCCAGCTGCCTTTCTCTAATCCTTATTTTTCACACCTTTCTTTAATCCCTGTTTTTCATGCCTTGGTAGATGTGGAGTTTCTGGAGTCTGTAGCTCTTCTCTCTTGTAGACTGGCTGCGGCCTAGCATGGCTCCTTCTGGGGCCTGGCCACGGTTTTGGTTTCAAGCTGGGCTGGCCTCAGGCTCGCATCCTGCCGCAATGATCCCCTGCTTCAGAGCTGCCTTCCGCGAGAGATGTGTTTTCTCTATTTTTTGAGTTTGAGAGTCCTAGAATTTGTCCAGCGCCATATTTTTATGGGTGTTTAGGGTAACTGTATGGGAGCTGTGGGACGCTGCTGCTTCTACGCCACCATCTTGGCTCCCTCTACAATTCTTTGTGAGCTTTAGAACAATAGATTCCTAGAGCAAGAAAGAGACTTTATAGATCTTGTAGTGTCTCCTTTATATTAGAGATAAGGAATCTAAGGCAGGGAGAGGGTCTGTGACTTATTCAAAGTCATAGATTCTTCCAGAACCATATAATCTTGGAGTACAAAGGGGAATTTGATGTCTAGCAGGTCAAACCTTCTCTTTGGGGAAGTAATGCAGTGACATGGCTTCCTGGGTAGTCATCTATCCATTGCTAGAAAACTTCCATTGATTGGAGGTTACTATCTCAAGGAGTTAAAAACATAGCCATACTTCAGGCTTAAGAAAAAGAGCCTTATGGGGAGTGGGGTGAGAGATAAGGAGCAATTAGACTTGGATGATGAAGTTTTATGAAAACTAAAGGGCTGGAGGAAGGATAGGATGTTCAACAGTGACAAATGACTACAGGGGAACCAAGGAGAACTGACAAAAGACCATGACTTTTGGTGATTGGGAGGTTACTGGTGACATTCCAGAAAACTGTTTCATTTGACTAGTAGAAGCAAAATCCAATTACAATTTAATTACTCTGGTCCCAGTTGAACCTCATCCTCAGTCCACTTTTGATTCCAGAGGAGGGCAATTTCACCTCAGTATCATCCACAATTTCTTTTTCCCACTCTCCTCACTTAACTACTCTTGTACCCTTCAGCATCCTAGGACTCTGACTCACTAAAGCTGTGCCCCTCTCCCTGGGGCAGGCAGATCCTAATTTTGAGAGGGCCCAGCTCTGGATTGACATAGGAGGTTCAGGATCAGACTGTGCTGAGTTTCTCTGGCTATGTGGGATCCCAGGCATGAGGCACCTGAATGGCTGGCAGGGCAAGAAAGGTACATGAACCTGGCAGCCTGAGGGCAGCCTGTGTAGGCCCAGCCCACTTACCATCTGATTGCCACAGGAGGGTTTGGTGCTTGAAGGCCCCAATGTTGACTTGCTCTGTGACCTTAGGCTAGGCACTTAATTGCTGGGTGATTCTATCTAACCTCTATCTTTCAAACAGTGATAATGATTTGGCTCTCTTGGCAGAGTATCAAGTCTTCCAGGAGGAGGATGCTGAGCTTGGTTCTTGGTGCCTATTAACAGGAGTCTCCCAGGCCCTTATGGAACTACTTTTTATGGGAAGAGGACCCTAGGGGGTCCCCATGCTTGATCCCTAGTTCCACTCTGCAGGGAGGATGTCTCTGTGGGACTTTGACTTGGGGCTTTCTGAGTTCAGCCTCCTAAGTTATCTGGCACTGAGCCTGCAAGGAAAAAATAACATCCATACTAATGGATGGAAGAGGCTATGTGGTTTCCAAGTTCTTTGCATTTAGAACTGAAGTCTCTCACATGTTAGAAATACTCTAGATGGGAAGATAAGGGAGACAAGTCTAGGTAATACTCAGTCCTCCCTCAGCTGCCTCCCCACCTTTACTCCCTACCTAGGAGCCCATGCAACTAGGAATACAAGAATATCGAGTTAGTGCTCCAGGGACACCTGTCTCCCAATCCAAATGAGCAAACATTAAGTGTCCACTATGTGTAAATAGCAATTCTATGTGCAAGGGTAAGGGATATAACTAGATATTGCAGTGAATAGAGCACTAGATCCAGTTTCAGGAAGACCTCAGTTTCAAATTTAGTTTCAGATGCTTCCTACATGTGTGACCTTGGGCAAGTCATGAATCCTGCCTCAGTTTCCCAAACTGCAGATAATAATAGCACCTATCTCCAAGAACTGCGAGGATCAAATGAGATAATATTTGCAAACTTCAAATGTTACATAGATGTTTTTATTGTTATGATGATGATTTGTTAAGACAAAATGAGAAACAATTCCTGGCTTTACAGTTTCCATTCTACTAAGGGAATACAACAGTTTAAACAGATGAGATGGTTACCTGCAAATCAATTAAGGGGATCAAAGAATGGCTTCTTTTAGGAGGTGGCCCACAAACAATGTTTGAAGGAAGACAGAGATTATTTAGTTGTTGTTTTGAGGCATTTGGGATTAAGTGACTTGCCTGGAGTCGTACAGCTAGTGAGTGTCTGAGGCTGGAGTTGAACTCAAGTGCTCTGGGGCTGGTACTCTATCCACTTAGCCACCTAGATGCCCTGAAGCCAACGATTCAAAGGCATGAAGAAAAGTGTTCATTCTAGGGATGGGGGACAGACCTTGCAAAGGCTGGAGTCAGAAGATGGATTTCAGAATGTGGTAAACAGCAAGTAATATTGTTTGGCAGGAATGTAAAGGAATCAAAGGAGAATATTGCAAAATGAGTCTGGAAAGGTAGAGTGGAGCCAGATTATTAAAGGGAAAAGAAGCAATAGGGAGCCGCTGAATCTTGTTGAGCAAAGAAGTGATGAAGCAAGATTTTTTCCTTTGTTTTTTAAAAAATATTTTTCCCCAATTACATGTAAAACAATTTTTAACATTCATTATTAAAACTTCTGAGTTCTAAATGCTCTCCCTTCCTTGCTGCACTCTCCCATCCCAGAGGAAAGGTTTGTGCTTTCAGAAGATGACACCACAAGATGATTCCAGAAGACGTCAGAGGAGTCTGGGTCATCAAGCTGATGCACCATTTTCTCTGAGTTCCCATCAAATAAATCAATTGTCCAAGGCTCACAAGGTGCTGAAACCTGTAAAACTGCAGTGGTGTTTTTTCCAGTCCAGCCTCTTCTTTCTTACCTCTGAGGTCTCTTAGAATTCCTAGCTTCTTTCAAGGATCTACTCAAATACCACTTCCTATGTGAGGCCTGTCCTGATCCCACTAGCTACTAGTGCTCTCTGCCCCAAATGAGTATACATGTCTTCGTTTCCCCTTTGCTCATCTGTGTACCGGTGGTTCTGTCTCATGGAATGTAAGTTCCTTTGGAGTAGGCATGGTTTTATTTCTGTCTCTGTATTCTCAGTGCTGAGAACAGCACATAGCAGACTCTTTTAAAATGTTGTTTTCAAAAATATATAACTTATTTTTAAGATTTTTTTAAATTTTGAGTTCCAAATTCTTTCCTTCTCTCCCCTCACTCACCAAGATGGCCAGTGATATGATATAAATTATATATGTCAAATAATAGGCTCTTAATAAAAGCATATTGACTGAGTGAATAAATGAACCAAATAGAGAATTTGACAACAGAAACAGGTCATGATTACATGATATAATCAAATACTTAGGCACCAGCTAGCGAAGAATGAAAAAATATGGATCTAAAGGCATAAAGTGATCTTACATAGATTCAGATTTTGGACTCTTCTGATTCTTTGGCTTTGTTTTCAAGGTCTTAGCAAGCTAGCCTTGTCCTACCTAGTCATGTTCATTTCTACCTGCTCCCCAACACCTATGATCTCCTCCAAACTGTCCTGCACATTCCTGTCTTACCAGCCTCTGAAATGCCTCCCCTGTCTTGACCTTTTCAAATCCTCTGCCTTCAAGATTTCCCTGACTCTTCCTTCTCTCCCTTCTCTCCCCTCCCTCTGCCCCCAGACCTTCAATTACACCTCCAACAGTCTCCTCTGGTTTCTCCATTTGCTGCATAAATAGGAGTAAGTATAAGTACTGAACCTGTGATTTCACTGCTATAGGGAGCTCCCAGATGAGGCACCTTCTCTTCAGTCTTTAGTCTTCAAGCTTTTCCTCAAACAGCTAATATGGGTCAAAGGCAGAACTTGAACCTGGGTCTTTTTGGCTTTGCAGCCAGCCCTCTGCCCACTCTGTAACACTGCCTCTCACGCAGCAGAAGCATCAACATAAAACTGAACAGATTCATCTCCAAATTGGTTTGTCGGACACACAATGGGTACTTTGCAGTACCTTCCTTGTCTTCCTGGTTTTCCAGGTGCACATATCTTGTCTCCTCTGTTAGACTGCATGCTTCTTGAAGGCAGGGACTGGATCTTAATCAGTTCTGAATCTCCTCACCATGCTTAGCACACTGCCTTACCATAGATGATGCTCAACAAGCTGTGGTTGACTGATTGATATGCAAACTGACCTGGCTTGAGGGACGCAGATGTTGAGAAAGTAGACTAGCTGGTTAGCTGAGTTTCCATCCAAAGTGTATTGGGCTGGGCAGCAGCTGCCTGGAGGCCAGGGAGCCTCTGGATCCTTCAGATAAAGAGTAGATGGGACAGTGGGAGTCTAATTGTTAGCAGATGGGAGCATAGGCATGGACAGACATCTCTTATTTTTCACACCCCTTCATGTCTGCTGGCAGGGTAGGCATTTCGGGAGTTAGTCAGCAGGAAGAAAATGTGGGGAGCCGGGAGCATTTCAGGGCAGGGATGAATGGCCCATGTCCAGTGGCTCTGGGGAAGTTGGCTTTCTGCACACTGTTCCTGCTCTGGGGCAAGCCCAGAGCTGTCAGCCACACCAGCACAAACCTTCATTTGCAGAATAAATAATCAACACAAAATGCACCAAATTCATTTCCAAATTGGCCTGTCAGACACGCGGTTCACCAGGGACAAGTCTCATTGAATAAAATGCATCTTGGGGAGCAAGGTGAGCACGACCTGCCTCATTCCCACAGGGACATCTTGCAAATAAGGGCCAGACAGGAGGCAGGAAACAGAGAATTCCTATGGACAGATTGAATTCTGGCTTTGTCTTAATGAACGTCAATATTTATTACTAAATGTGTTGGGCTCTTCCGAGTGATAGAGCATTTCAGCATTTCAGAGCTTGCCTGTTGCCTTCTCAGGTACCAAACTCTGTGTAATTGCTACTCATAAAGGCAGTAGACGATATTGCCAGGGAAACTCACTCCCAGCTGTAAATCTTCATAATCAGAATCAGCAGAGCTTTGCTTTCCATTTGGAAAGAATGCCCCTGAGAATAGGGACTCCAGGATGCTCTGCACCCACTCCTCACATACTCAATATTACCAATAGTCTCCACTCAGAATCCAAATCCCCAACACACTGGACGGGCATGGGGTGGGCTCTTTCTTGACTCTGGGGAGAGAATCATATGACTGTAGGCTCAGAACCAGAAAGAACCTCAAAAGCTGTCCAGTTCAACTACTTCATTTTACAAATGAGACAATTGAGGGGAGGGAAATGCCTTGACCAAGGTCATACAGAGAACAAGTGTCAGAGATGGAACGTGGACTCAGGTCCTCTGAGAGGGCACACTTTCACCAGAGTGGGATAGTTATAGGATCATTAACAATGGAAAGATGTCAGAGAAATTAAGGTCTAGAGGATTAGAGGGAGGAACTAAGAGAAGCCAGTATGATAGGAACAATATCTACCTCCTCTTCTGAAAAAGTGGGCCAGAAGGTGACAAAATGAGGATTTGACTGTCCAAGGATGGCACAAGTCTTAAGCTATTGCCTCCCTTGATGCAAATTCCTGGTGGCCTCTGACTGTGTTAAGATGACTCTCTGGTCACTGTGGTCCTGGCCTCACTAACCCAGTGCCTGGCACATGGTAGGAGCTTACTAAGGGTTTATTGACTGCTCAATGCATATCTGAGTACCATGGTGGTCACCATTCCCTGCTCTGCTGACCAGACATGTTTCCATGTGGAGAAGGGGGGCCACGTTCAGGGACTGCAGGAGTGTAGCTGTCTCCTTGTTGGGTTCTAGCTAAGTAACAGCTTTGTTAACTGTTCAGTGATCTACAAGTACCTTATTTCTCACCAATATTGAACCTGAACTAACAGGGAGCTGGATTAAGGCCCACCCCTAACACCAGCTGAGACGTCCAGATCTGGAAGGTAATATTCATAACTTCTAAAATTGTTCAGATGTTTCTGACTCTTCGTGACCCCTTTTGGGGTTTTCTTGGCAAAGATACTGGAGTGGTTTATCATTTCCTTCCCCAGATCATTTTATACATGAGGAAACTAAGGTGAACAGGGTAAAGTGACTTGCCCAAGATCACACAGGTAGTAAGTGACTGAAACTGGATTGAAACTCTACCAATTTATAGTTTATATATTGCTTGAAGGTTTTGAGAATGATTTTCTCAAGAGAATCTTATGTTGCAAGTATTATTCTTATTTTATGAATAAGAAAATTGAGGCCCAGAGACTTTGACTTGCCAGCAATCACATAGCCAAAATGTTTTGGAGCCATAATTTGAACTCAAGAGTTTTAAGAGGCATCATGGTATGGTGGAAAGAAGGTTGGAATTAGAAACTTGTATTAGAACTTGTATTCAAATTCTGATTCTTGTTACTTGTGTGACCTTGGCTAAGTCACTCAACCTTTGTGGGTCTCAGCTTCTTCATCTGTAAAATGAATTGGTTGGGTTAGATGATGTCTGTATTTCCTTCTAGCTCAAAATCCTATAATCTTATGAATTGGTACAATGTTCTAAAATCAGTTTCTTTTAATTTTTTTCATTTTAAATTTAAAATAATAAATTTTAATATTTCATTTTAATCAGCCAAGATCTAGTTTCTCACCCTCTTACCCCAACTCCTTTCCCTCCCTCTACTTGAGAACAGAACCAGAAAAGTAAAACCCATTACAAGCATATAGATGGTCAATCAAAACAAATTCCCCCATGTTGGCCATGTCAAAAAAAAATTGTCCTATTCTGTTTTCAGTCCTTTATCTCCCAGCTCAATTGTTCTTCAGAAAACTCATCCTGAAGAATAAAGAAGGTTAGCCTAGAGAAGAGAAGACTGCAGGAAATGTCATCTCCATGTATTTGAAGGACTGACCCTGGAAAAACTTATTCTACTTGTCTCCCCAGGCAGATTTAGGAGCCAGGAGTGGTTTCCCTCATAGTACAGCTACCCCAAAGTAGAGTGGTCTGCCTTGGATGGCAGCGGATTACTTTTCATTAAGGACTGTCAAATGAAAGTCTAAGAGTAGAATGTTTTGAGGAACTGCTCAGGTGTTAGCTGACTTCCGGGTCTTTTGTAACTTTATGAATCCCTGATTTTTGTCTGGTTCTGCGGATTACGCAGAATTACTACAGATTAAGGCAGACTTTTAGGAAACACTCCTTCCTTGTAGCAACAAACATTTATATCATCTAATTTGAGCTTTACTTCCCTAAAAGGTAGGTACTGTAGATACTACGAAGCCCATTTTACATATGAGAAACTGAGGCTCAGGGGTTATTAGGAGACTTATTTATGGTAACCAATTAGAAAGTGTTCAGATACAGGATTTGAACCCAGGCCTTTAGATCCGATACTAACCACTAGGCAATGCTGCTTTTCCTCTTCGACTCCTTCCTCTCCTGGGGGTGAGGATTTAGTTTTATTGGTTTCCAATAATAAATGAGCTAAGGCAGGAAGCTTTTGTCCCTCCAGAAAGGGCCTGGAAGGACAGAGAATGCTGGAGCTCACTCTACCAGACTGGGGCCAGGCTGGACTCTCTGGCTCTGCAGCTCTTTCTCCTGCCAGCTTGCTAAGGACAGAGATGGCCTGGGGGCAGAGACACAATATGGGTTTTAGAGAGTGATGTCATGTGGTTCACTGACACCAGATCACTCAGCAGAAACTGCCCTGCTGTTGTTATCAGAGTAAGGGTGGAGAGAATTAGAACTTTTGACAATGGATATCTCATCTTGCACAGATGTGCCCTTTATAGAATCTGCTGGCAAGATTACAGAGATATCACAGTGTAATGGGGAGAGGAGTCAATAATTCCAGGGTTATTGATTGTAACCAGCTCTATTCTTTTAAAATTTATATTTTATCCATTTTTACTTGTTTGACTGTATCTGTGTATATACATATACACATGTGTATAGTTATATATGCATATTTATCCATTTCAGATCTCTTGAATGCTCATTTCCCACAAAGGCACCTGCTGCAGAAAATTGGATCACATCCAGTTGATTATATTTTTTTTTCTTTAAAAAATGATAGAAGTTATTTTCTGTACTTAGGAGAAAGAGGGAGGAATTGAGGAGGAGAGACAACCTGTGTCCATGTCTGCCACACCGGCCTGGAACATCAGCAAAGAGCATACCTAGGCAATCTGGGAGGGCTTGCAGAGCTTCTCTGAATCTCCATGGCTCGCAGGGCCAAACCTGAGGACATATTCATCTTCTAGCAGTGAAGTTTGGTGAGAAACCCCCCAAATACCACTTTCTGAGTCCCCAGGGGCTTTCTGTCCCAAAGGGGTCTGAGCTTACCTCAAGAAATTCTTTCTTACTCCTTGGAGCCCACCTGCTTTAGGAAGACTTTCCCAATTACGAAAGCAGCATCAGGATTCAATGATTTCAACTCCTGCCCAACCCTTCCTACAACCCTAAATCATGGAGCTGGATGCAGTGTCCCTACAAAGCAAGAGATTAGTATGTAGCTTGATGTGTCTTTAATGGTCCGAATGACTGACTCATCTGCTTTGTATGCCTCAGGGGAATGAGTCTTAGAGTGAGGACAGATTGCCTAGACCAGCCCAGGACTCATTTTGCAGATAGGGATATTGAGGCCAGGAGAGGTTAAGTGATTTGTCCAACCAAGGTCATACAACAAATTAGCAACAGAACCAGGGATGGATAATAACCTCCTGATTCCTATTTAGGAGCTTTGTCGTGAACTTTATTAGTTCTCAGATAACAAGACAGCTAGGTGGTACAGCAGATAGAGCTCCATACTTAGTCAGGATGACCTGAGTTCAAATCTGGCCTCAAATACTTAGTAGCTATATGATCCTAGGCAAGTCACTTAACTCCTATTTGCCTCACTTCCTCATCTGTAAAATGGGAGCTTACTGGAGATGGAAATGGTAAATGACTCCAGTATCTTTGCTAGGAAATCCCCATGGACAAAAATCCATGGGGTCACAATAGAGCCAAACAGTTCAGGACTGAACTGCAACAACAGGTTACAAGAAATGTCTTATCTTTATCTCCTCTAATCACCCTCCTCGATTTGCTTCCCTATTCCTCCAAGTAAAATGTCTGGCAAAGTGTCTGGAAACTTGTGGACATTTCTAAAGGACTCCTTGAGGAGTCAAGGGACAATGCTGAACCTCCTCTTCTCACAGGCATCCAGCATGGGCTTTTCTGGTCTCAGGAGATGTAAGCTCTGTATTCATGGTTTTTCCTCTTATCCCAGTGCAGTTCCCTATTTATTTGGAATAATTCCTCTTCAGACTGGTGGAAATCCCCAGATCATGGGTGATTCTCATAATCTCTGTCTTTCTCTTTTCTCATCTTCCCTGAGCAAAGGAAGACCAAATTCCTCATGCACATTTGAACTCTCCTCCCTTCCATTTCAGCACTGTCCTAAATACACCAGCCTTGTAGATAGCACGAACCAAGCTCCCAGTCCTTTCAGAGCACTCTGCTGGCTAGTACTCTTATCTGTGGGCCAAGGATGGAGCATCTGGAGGGAGCAGCATGATGAAAGGCAGTTCCAGAACAGAGGGTGGACTTTCTATTCTTATTTTCATTCTTTTCCATCCACTGACAGATTTCTTTTTAGGCCAAGACTCATTTCTTCCAGCCTTGCAGCTGCTGCTGATTTCCAGGGGGTGTCCAGGCCTTGAGGTGCTTATCTGGTTCAGTAGGGAATTGTTGTAGTTCTTTGGAGAGCTCCTTATTGTTATTTTTGTGTGGATAAAAACCTCTCACATTTACTAAGTTGCATTTAGCTTTGGGGAGAAAGGGGGAAGTAATGACTGAATTATTGAATTTTGGAGTGAGAAGGGACCTCAGAGATTATCTGCTTCAGCACTTCATTTTTTGCAGATGAGGCGAAGTCACTTACTTGCCTGAGGCTATCCGACTAACTAGCATCAGAGCTGAAACTAAAACCCAGGTCCCTAGACTCCCAGGACAATGTCCCTTCCCCTATACTGCACCAAGAATGAGAGAGGAAGAGGAAGGGAGTCATTTTTTTTTCTCCTACTTCCACTCCAGGCCCTAGAGTGGGATTAGATCAAAGGACGCCCAACAGGTCAATCACTTATTGGTCCTGACATCTTCCAAGCTGGCTGTCACTCCTGTCAGTGACATCCTCTTGACCATCCCAATCAGCACCCCATGATCACCATCATCATCTTATACTCTCAACAGTCCCCAGCCAATTTCCTTCACTGTCATGTACCTTCTCTTTCCCTTCCTTCCCTTCTTTCTCCCTCCCTAGCCTTGGCAGTAATCATTAGACTTAGGAGAAATCAGAAATCAGAAACAGCTCTTGATTAGAGAAAAGTTGAGGATTCCCCAACTATTCACTATAGCTCTCTGCTCTAGAGGCTTCCCTCCCTCCACCCTTAACCCCTTCCATTTTGCCCAAAGCTAGGCTCCTTCTTGACTCAAGAATTTCTTGCCTGCTTGGACTTTCTTTTGTAATGAGCCAGGCACTGTTGCTCTCCAGTCCAGTCAGCAGCCCTGCATTTTCAGTCACTTGGGCTGGACTTCTTTTGCTGTCACTAATGAGCTGTTAATAACACAACCATTACCTATGCAAATGAAGGAAACTGGGGCTGGGTTTGGAAAGTAGCTTCTATGAAAACCGATTCCTCTCTTGTGCTAAGTAATAAATCATGTTGGCATGGTTATTAACTGTCTTAACGAGTTGTCCCCCAACCCCAGCACTGAGCCCTTGAGGGCCCTTGTTTTCCTGGCTTATGTTTTCATTGACAACATACCTCCTGGGGGACAAAAGTGATATAAGGAGTAAATGAGGTCCAGAGTCAATAGGATCTGAGTTCAAGTCTAGCCCCTGGCACTTACTAACTATATGACTCTGGGCAAGTTACTTACTCTCTGTCTGACTCAGTTTCCTCACCTGGAAAATGGGGATTATAATAAGCATGTACCTTCCAGGGTTGTTGTAAGGGTAAAATGATATATTTATAAAGTGTTTATCAAAGTACCTGTACAGAGTACATAGCAGGCACTTCATAAATGTTTGCCCCACCTTGATGAAGTGAACTGAATGTCCTTGGCTTTGAGCAATCCTGTGCAGCTCTCAAATAAACCTTGGTGCAAGCTTTGGGCTAGGGTGGAGAGATGGTTCTGGAATGAATACTGATACAGTTAAGATGTCCCAGGGAGTGGAGAACAAAGCTTTTCTCGAGATGCTGAAGATAGCCTCAGCTCTCTCATGTCCTAATTTTTGATGTACTTGGATGATAGCAAATGAAGTCTGTATCTAGAGGAATCCTGTTCTAAGAAGCCAATGAGCACACTGTATTGCCTGAAGATCAAGGGTTGTCCAAAGGTGATAGGAAAGGTGCCAAAGGGGTTGGTGCTGTCAGACCAGAACACACTCAGGGTCACCAAGATGCCATGCAGTGTTCTGTCCATGCTTGAGAATGATAAAACTGACCAGGACTGGCTGTGGCTGGCAACTCACAATAACCAATTTGGATTGGATTGGGCTTACCCTGAGGGGGAGAGACTCTGCCATTCCTCTTGCTCCATCCAGAGCCTCAGGGTCATTTAGTATTTGGGCCCCTATGATAGATTTGAAGAGGAATGGCACAGATAGAAAACCTGTCCATTTAAATAGTAGTAGCTTGGTGCCAAACCCCATTTCAGGCAGTTTTCCCCCATCTCCTTCTGTCCTAATTTGTTGCTGAACTGGACTAGTAGGGGAGAGAACAGACATTTATTAAACCTCATTTACCCCTTATATCACTTGGCACCTAGTATGTACCACTATGTGCCAAGGCCTGTACTAAACACTTTACAAATATGGTCTCATTATAAGCAATCTCATTTGATCCTTACGACAACCCTGAGAAGTAGGTGCTTTTATGTTTCACCATTTTCCAGGTGAGGAAACTGAGGCAGATAGGATTTAAATGACTTGTCCAATTGTCATACAGTGTCTGGAGGTAAATAAATTTGAATTCAGGTCTTCTTGTCTCCAGGCCCAGGACTCTATCTAGCTTCCTCTATCTTATTCTGTTCTACTTTCTATATAATATTTTTACTGTAGTAACACAGAATGTTTGATATGAAAGGGCCTTAGTCCATCTGGTACAATTCCTTCACTTTAGACATGAGGACGCTGAGGCCCAGAGCACTGACAGTGACCAGTCCTGAATCCTAAAGTGACTTGACAATAGAACTGAGATTAGGACTAGGGTTTCATGATGAACATCCTTCCATGAAGGGAATTTGTTCTATGAAGTTTGGATTCAGTCAAAGGGCCTATAGAGGACCTATAAAGCCACACGTGGCCTTGAGGCTGCAAGTTACCCACCCCTGCAGATCTTTAGTCTTGGCTTTAGGGAGGAAGAAACAAGCTTCCTTGAGGAGTGATTGTGAAGCCTGAAGCTTGTATCTAAGGAGAATATGGAGAGAGGAGAGCAGAAGAAGAAAACCCAAAACATAAGCAGAACCACAGGTACCTATTGGAGACTTTTAGCCTTCCATGGAGACAGAGACCAGTTGGAGGTGGGAGGAGGCCAGCTGGTTGTCTGGGGCCTGCAGTAGCCAGGAGATTTAATGAAGCAGACAGAAGGAAACTACTAGTTTTTTGGGTTTTTTTTTTTTAGAATTGTCTGTGGTGCTCAGCATGTGCTAGAGTACATGAGGGAGGAGAGAGGGGAAGGAGTCAATTGAGTTCCTGAAGGTCTTCACCTTGGCCACATGCTGAACTCTCAGCTCCCTGGGGATTCCAGGTCCTTCTTGGATTAGATCCAGGGGACGATGTCTAGGTTTCCATCAAGGCTTTCACTATTCTCTGCTTCCCTTGATCTCTGAACAAAGCCTCTTGACCTTTCTTATCCTTGTTTCTCTGTTTAGTTGATTAGTCAGTCAACACATACTTACTAAGCATTTACTCTGTGCTGGGCACACCCATCCCTAATCACCATCTGTTCCCCTCATCCCTGTCCCCCTTCTTCTGATGCAGCTGGAACTGCTTCCTCTTTTTTTTTAATTCCTGTAGCCACAAACTCAGATCACAAGATGTGTTTTCTTGAGTTTACATAGGAAAGGAGAAGTATAAGTTCAGAAATAATACACATGAGTAAGGTTATTGTAACTAAATAAAAGGCACTCCTTCCCAATATATAAGTACACATAAAAGATACTCCTTAGCGCTAAAATTTCCAGCCAGTCTAATTAATCGGGCAATATTTACTGAATGTCTATTATGTATCAGGCTTTGTGCTAAGTGCTGGGGATACAAAAAAAAAAAGACAAAAGCCGGTCCCTGCTTTCAAGAATCTTACAATCTTATGAGAGAAGATGCGAACAAACATAAACAAAGCAA
Organism: Pseudocheirus occidentalis; assembly: GCA_028646575.1. Lineage (NCBI taxonomy): Eukaryota > Metazoa > Chordata > Mammalia > Diprotodontia > Pseudocheiridae > Pseudocheirus > Pseudocheirus occidentalis. Next base: position 94,401 of record JAQQSW010000096.1, read on the forward strand.
GTTATATATAGGATAAATAGAAAATAATTAAAGAGAGAAGATATTGGCATTAAGAAAGGTTGGGAAAGGTTTCCTATCGAATGTGGGATTTTAGTCTGAATGCAAAGGAAGCCCAAGAAATCATCAGTCTAACTACAGTCGTGGGTCTAACTTGAACCATGACCATTTCTAGTCCTAAAACTTCAACCTCCTTCACAGTGCCCTGAAGAGAACTGTATTGGGGCAGCTGGGTGGTGCAGTTCGAATCTGGTTCAGATCTGGCCTCAGACCCTTGACACTTCCTGGCTGTGTGACGTTGGGCAGATCATTTAACCCCAAATTGCTTTGCCTTCCCCCTTCCAAAAAAGAAGAAGAAGAAGAAGAAGAAGAAGAAGAAGAAGAAGAAGAAGAAGAAGAAGAAGAAGAAGAAGAAGAAGAAGAAAAGAGAAGTGTGCTTTCCTTCTCAGGACAGTCTCAGACCAGTTTTGGATTTGTGTACATGGTTACTCTGAATCCAGGTCAATCTCAAGCTTCAGAAAACTTCCTAGGTGCATAGTGGGTATGGGAGTGTTCTGCTCATGTTCCTACACAAGTAGGGTATTCTCTATACTCTGACAAGTCAACTTTATTTATATTATCTCTAATGTTATCAATTCTATGCATTCTCCTTCCTCCACCCAAAGAAAGTATGGAAGATAAAAAGAATTCTCACATACAATTAAAGTTTTTCCCATGACCCAGAAAATGTGAGAATTCAAATACACAGGGTTCATTCCCTAAAGTCCATAGAAGACTACTCCTTTGCTTGTAGACCACTAACTGTGTCTCAAATATATAGCTTTTATGTCCTGTCCCAGTTGCTCTCCCTCTGGGAACAATGATCAGAGGAATTGTAGTATATATAGGAAGGTGTCCTGTGTGCTTCTGTGCTTGTGGTATCAGCTGCCTGGGAGCTGCTGTTTGTCTTTGAGGGGAGAGGCTGTGACGTTAGTCTGACAGTCTTATTTTTAACCTCATTCATTTTCTTATAAAACATAACCCTGGTAAGTGGATTCTTCATCTTTTTCTGAACTACTCCCCTGACAACTCTACTGCAATCCTCCCTGTAGATTATAAACTTCTTAACTTTTTTTTGTTTTTGTCTTCCTATACCTGACAAACATTATCAAACACGAATTTTTGTATATACACAAAGGAATAGGGGATTGTACAATAAACCAACCTTGCATTTGAAGAAATCATATAATATTCAGCATATTAGTTTCAAAGCTGCCTTGCTTGTCCCTGACTCTTGAATCTCTGTTCTATTTTTAAAATGCTATGGCGACCCCTCCTTTCTCTTCTTTTCTTTTTTTGGGTATCCCTGCTGAAGTCTCCTTCTTCGTTGAATGACAGTGATTATAAAGGAGAAGAGACTAGTAAATCCCCTCCTTCTCCCCTCCCAAGCATCACAGTTCCTGGTGCATTGTTGGCATAGGTTGGTTCACTGTGGCAGCCTCTCCTACCTGTCTGACCAGCTGTATTTGCATGTACACAAAATGCTCTGCCCAGACAAGCAAGTTGGAAACTATTTAGAGGGCTGACGAGATCCTTCAGCTTATTTGCCTTGGAGCCCAGCAGAGGCTGGGACATTGATAACAAACACATTTTTTCCCCAAGCTAGGCCAATCAGCTTATGTCCAAAGGCTACAAAGACATCAAGTGGTGAGACTGAAGGCTATGAAGTGGTGGTTCTAGAATTAATTCTTGCTCCCTTTTTCCTTGTTGGGTTTCCAAAGAAATTGGCAGGGTTGGAGTAGCATAGAGGGTCACCATTGTTTTCTGACACTGGAGAGAGAAGAGTGAAAGAGGGAGGGATGGGAGGCGGGGAGGGGGGTGGGTGAGTGGAAGAGGTAAGGGCACTGGTGACCAAAGCCAGTAACTATGCTGAAGCTGCAGCTTCCGGCCAGTGAAATAAGACCTGTTTCTATCTGCAAGGCTGGCTTGTCTTCTTGCTTTTTCTGCCCATCATATTGACTCCCCCATCTGCTTATCATGAGTCAGATGCTGACAGTCTCCTCAGCTCCGGTGATTTATCAGTAAGTAGAAAAAGATAATTGACCATCATCTTACCTCACCTCTCCTCTCCTCTGCTGATAGAGAGAAATTTAGCTGCCTCATTCTACTATAATTTCATATTATTCCCCACCTTTTTTCTCCCTGTTTCTCTCTGAGGTTTCCAAAAGTGATTGATGATTTGCTATCAAATATAAAAAAGAAGCTAAAATATCATTGGACAGTTTAACAGCCTTTAAAATATAATGGTCTCTCTGGCTGGACATCCACAGCTGAAGCCGGAGCCCCGAAGGTCAGATTTTAATGAACTGGTGAGAATTAGAGAGGGAAAGGGAAAGTGATCAGTGTCTAGAGCCTGCTCCATAGTCCACTGACCTTGGGGGAAGATGAGACACTGTTGTGGATGAGGGCTCCTGGCTCAGCTCTCCCTGGGGATGTGCCAAGACCATTGGAAGCCTCTGGTGAGGACAGAAGAGGTAGCCTGAGACAGAGCCACAGTGTCCTCTGGGCTCACTCCTAGGAGAAAATCCTTTCAACCTTTTCCCTATTATTAGGGCCAGAGCCACACCTCAGTATCTGGGAGCTCTGACTCTTGGGTAACACAAGGCTGCAGGTAATGCCAGCAGCTCCAGTTATCTGCATCTGTACATCTCAAGTTCCATCAACAGAAAATGTCAGTGTAATGTCTTGCCACTTAAGTGTCTTGGAAAGCCCCCATAAATTATAAGATAAATCAGGATCCTGTGGGGGTCCCAGCATCCTCAAAGGGAAGGGGCCCCTAAGAAGCCATCTGGTGTGCTCCCCTGACTGTGAGCTGATTTGCCCCACCTATCTTCTGTTCTGACTGAAGTTATCATATCCATTCCCCTACCCTCTGCCTCTGATCTTGTCTGTAGTTAGCCCTGACAGAGGTGGGCCAAAGAGAAATCCCATATTCTTCTTAGTGACTATTTCAGTGTCCATGAGTCTGTGACTTAGTAGGGACTTAGTAGGTACTTTTCTTAAGATTTAAGTCATTTCCACATCCTCATTCGCCAGAGGAGGTGAGGACCAACTTGTTCCCCTCCTCTCTAGATAGTCACTTTCTCTGCATCTTATCAAGGGATAGTGATGGAGGAGAGGCTAATCAGAACAGATTGACATGAGTTTGCAGCTCTAGGACATGCTTTTTCTTTGGATGGTGGGATCCTGAATACAAGAAGAGTTATGCAGTGCCAAGGGAATGGGACCCTGGGGCTTTGCTGTGAAAGTGTCTTCCTTTCCTAGAGACTGTGGGCAGTCTGCCTTTAAATGAAGCTGCCCCAGGAAGGGCCCAATGCACAGTCACTCCAGCCGAAAGCTTTTTCCCATTAGAAAGATTGCACTTAGAAACATCTGCCCAGAAGCAGTCTGGTTGATTTAAGCTTCTTTGTTTTTAATTTTTGGTACCTTTCAGAGGGAAAGAGAAAAATAAGGTTAGCTTCCTGAAGGGTAATTGTTTTGGGCAGTTATTTATTAATGAAAAGGAACAACATGTCAACAAGCCCCGGGTTTAGCTGTAGAACTAATGTTAGCCAAGGCGCAGGTTACAAGAAAGGTAAACTTGCTGTCAGTCTGCATTTGCGTAGTTCCATGATCGCCTATTAATTACCTGTGTTCTGGGCTCAGACTGGGGGACAAGTTTGGCTTCCTCACCCTGGAGACAGAGCTCTAAGGGGGAAAAACCAAACCCCTTCTGTAGTGGCCTTGCTTAAGGGATCTTATAGAGTGGGGCAACTTTCTCTGGGAAACCATATGGTAAATGATCTCTACCAGTTTATCAGAGAGGTACATGGATAGGTTGATATAAATCTTTGTTGACAATATGGGGCACCTTCAGTGGTTTATCTGGTTAGTAGTGAAAATGCTTTGATCAAATTGGGTGTCAGATTTAGGGAAGGTGCTCGTGGGATTGAAGCAACTCGAAATCCTTAGTCAACAGAGGTAAGAAGTAAAGGTGTGGGGGATTCATAACAATGACTATGGGATGTCATGTATTTAACATTATAATCACATTCGATTCTTTTCTCTCTTGACCCTTCCACAACCAATCACTCACCAAATTTTCTACAAAGGAAAGCTGGAAAACTAGAGGTAGTCTCTCAGAGAAGCTGTGAACAACAATGACAAAGGACTAAGGATCTTATTTCCCACAAGTAGGTAGAGCGTGGAAAGTTGGTAGTGATCTGTATAAAGTACGCCATGTTTGTATTTCTGTCACAATCAAGTCCCCAGTGGAGACTGGTCTCCTTCCTAAAAAGAATACCCAAGAGGCTTATGGAGTGCCTTTTAATTCTTCAGGTTATTGGAGAGAATGGAGTATTCCTTAAAAAAAAAGGAAGATGGGCCTCAATGTGGAAAGAAGCTAGAATAAAGACCTGAAGATGAAGAGGGAAAATCTTAACCTAAAGCAGAAGACTGGAAGGTGGAAGAATGTTGCTCAAAGGAGAAAGATACGAATAACCACTGAACACTTGGACCTAAGTCGTGAATAAGAAGCTTTTTCCTGAGAAGAAGCAAGAGATTCTTAGGAGGAAGCTACTGCTTGTTCTCCAGGGAGTGATGATGTGGATCCATAGGCAATGGCATATGAAAAATCAACCAGTAAAGGTCAGAGGAAGAGATGGTTGGGGGTCGGTGAGTTTATGCTGAAGGGTAGAGACAGTGATGTTTTTTGTTTTTCTACTTAATAAGATACAAAACAAATATCTTTTGGGGGAACATTCCCTAAACACGACAATGAACCTCCCAATACTTATCAAAATCACATGCCTACTACCTACTTCTAGGGAGCACAAATGATGTAGCCAGAAGAAATCTAGAGAGCATTGCTAACATTTATGAAATTTTGGGCAATATGCTGAAGACTTTAAGGGATAAAAGTGTTATTTTGGTCTGTGTTGCTGCTAGACGGCAAGGACTTTAGAAGAGAAAGAAAAATCTGAGAAATGATTCCCTGATTAAGAAGCAGATGACAAAGAATGGAAGCTAGATTTAGGACCTTGGTTTAAAATATGGGGAGGCTAGGACAGTGGTTGGGAATGGTGAATATCTAAAAAGAGATAGTAAGGATGTATTTAACTAAACTTTGAAATTTAATCACAGAATTTCAGAGTTGGAAGCAACTTCAGAAGCCATTTAGTCTAATATGAAAAAGAATCACTTTTACAATATTATGATACAGGTCTCATTTCCAAGATATATAAGGAACTGAATCAAATTTATATGAATAAGAGCCATTTCCCAAATGATAAATGATCTAAGGATATGAATAGGCAGTTCCCAAGGGAAGAAAGCCAGAGTAAGCTTTTCCTTTTTCTTCTTTTTAATCAAATTAGCTTGTGGTTTATCTACTTCATTTTTTTAAAACTCATCTCCTAGTTTTATTAGTTCAATGTTGTTTTTTTCACTCTTGTTAATTTTTTCTTTAATTTTCATGATTTATATCTTGGTGTTTAATTGAGTTTTTAAACATTTGTTGGTTTTTCTAGTATTTTTAGTTGCATTTTAATTCATTGATCTCCTTATTGTTAATAACATTTAAAGAAAAAGATTTTTCCTTTAGAAATGCTTTGGCTGTATCCCAAAAATTTTTGGAATGTTGTCTCATTGTTTTCATTATCTTTAATAGCAGCTCTTTTTGTAGCGGCAAAAACCTAAAGGACTGTCCAGCCTTTGCTTGAAGATGTCCAATTAGGGGAAAATCACCATATCCCAAGGTAGCCCATTTCACTTTTGGATGAGCTTCAATGGTTTCCCTTTTGTCTCCAGGATAAAATAAATTCTTCTGTTTGTCTTTCAAAACCTTTCATAACCTGGACCCCTCCTAACTTTTCAGTCTTCCTTTGCCTTACTCTTTTGCATGTATTCTATGATCCAGTGACATTGGCCTCCTGGTTGTTCTTCACACATGACACTGCATCTCCTGATTCTGAGTATTTTTACTGGCTATTCAGCATGCATAGAAATTACAGCTAAAACCCAATCATATGCAAGAAGCCTTTCCCAATCCCCTTTCATTTTAGTGTCTTCCCTCTGTTGATTACCTCTCATTTATCCTGTTCCTATCTTGTTTGAACATGGCTGTTTGAATATTGACTGTCCCCATGGAGAGGAGGGACTATCTTTTGCCTCTTTTGTATCCTCCATCACCTTAGCACAGGACTTGGCACATAGTAGGTGTTTAATAAATGTTTGATGACTGACTTACTAACATCAAGTCTAAACATACGTTTTTTGTAACTTCTACGAATTTGCTCCTACTGCTTTCCTCTGAGGCCAAAGATAACAGGTCCAACATCTTTTCCATGTAATAGTCTTTTGTATACTTGAAGACATATTTCGTGTCCCCATTAAATCTTCTTTTATCCAGGCCAAATCCTCCCAGTTACTTTAGATGATCCTCACCTGGCATCATGCTAGTCACCAAGATGGATCTTCTCCATCTTATCAATGTGGCACCACAAAAGACTGGGTATGGTCTTTTCATTTTTTTCCTTTTTGGAGGGGGGAGGGCAGGGCAATTGGGGTTAAGTGACTTGCCCAAGATCACACAGCTAAAAAGTGTTATGTGTCTGAGGTCAAATTTGAACTCAGGTCCTCCTGACTCCATGGCCAGTGCTCTATTCACTGCACCACCTAGTCACCCCAGATATGGTCTTCTTAGAACAGACAGCAGAGGAATTGCATTTTCCTTAATTCAGCCTAGGATGGCATTAGCTTTTTTAGCCTCCCTATCAGTATTGACTCTCATATTGAACTTGATAAAAAAAAAAGTTTTTTTTACAGAAAAACCTCTAGCTAAGTGGCACTATGGATAGAGCACTGGGCCTGGAATCAGGAAGAACCGAATTCAAATGCAGCCTCAGACACTTGGTATGCAACCGTGGGCAAGTCATTTAACTGCTCTCTGCCTCAGTGTCCTCAACCATAAAATAGAGATGGTAATAGTACCTACCTTTGAGGGTTGTTGTGAGCATCATAGCATAGTACAGTACCAGGCACAAAGAAGGTGTTTAATAAATATTGTTTCCTTCCTCTCCCCTTCCTTCCTTCCCTCCATTTTTTCCTTCCTATCCAACCATGCTTCCCTTCTCTTATACTTGTGAAGCTGTTATTTCTGAACCCATGTATAAGACATGTACCTCCATTGCATTTCACCCTATATCTGACCCATCCATCTAGCTTGTCAAGTTTTTTGAGTTGTGATTCTGACATCCACTTAACCAGCCATACTTTTTAGGTTACTTTCTTCTGCAAAATTGTCAAGCATGACACCTATATCATTAGACAGGTCATTTACAAAAATGTCAGGCAGCACAGAATCCTTGGGCACTCCACGGGAGATGTTTCTCTGAGTTGACATTGGACCATTCATAACTAGTCTTTGGGTCTGGTCATTCAATCAGTTTCAAATCCAGCTTCTTTTAACATTGGTTAACCAACACCTCCCCATCTTTTCTATGAGGATAGCTGTGGAGATTTTGTTAAAGGCTTTGCTAAGGTCTACATAAACTTTGCCCACAAAATTCCACTGATCCTCCTGTCTAAGGATCTGTATCAGAAAAGGAAATTAGATTAGTATGGTAAAGCCTATCCTTGATGAAACCTTGTTGACTCTGTGATCATAGCTTCCTTTTCTGATGTTCATTGTTTAATAACCCAGGAAGTGAAGACATGCTTGTTGGCTTATGTTCTGAAGGCTCTGCTCTTTTTCCTTTTTAAAACATGAGACCATTTTCACTTCTCCAGTTCTATGGTGCCTCACACTTGCCATACTCTTTCAAAGACCATGGATGGGGCTCTGCCATTATGTTGGCCAATTTGTTTAGTATCTGAGGATGGAGTGCATCTGGGCCAGGTGACTCAAATGCTTCAAGGGCAGTTAAAAGTTCTCTTACTATCTCCATATTTATCTTGTGTATCAACTCTCTACTAGCTATTTTTGTTCTGTCCTTTCCAGTCCTAAAGTCATTCTCCTTGGCAGAGGAAACAGAAACAAAATAAAAACTGAGCATTTCGGAGCCTTCTCTCTCTCTCTCTCTCTCTCTCTCTCTCTCTCTCTCTCTCTCTCTCTCTCTCTCTCTCTCTCCCTCTCTCTCTCCTCCTTTGTTTTCTCTGACTCCATCCCCTTCTCTTTCCCCCTTCTCTGTCTCTTTCTGTCTCTTTTCCCCTCCCTCCCCTATTCTCTCTATTTCTTCTCTGTCTCTCATTCTCTCTCTAGTTACCACAGTCCCATTCAATATAAAGATTCATTCTTTGTTATTCCTCCCCTTCCCTTCCCTATAATCAAAAAGGGTTTTAAAGCTGAAAAGGAAAGGAGAGAGAGAAAGGAACTTCTGGATGGGTATCTCTCAAGCTAGATTCCATAGCCAGTAGCTATAATGTTTGAAGAAGAATAGGGGTAAGAAATGTGCCAAAGTTTTGGAGACAAAATCTATATAGAACCCTTAATATAATGGCCTCAGATGTCTATAGAAAAATGGACAAAGCAAGATGAAAAAGAATTCCTAAGAGACGAATTTAAAATCATGCATACCACTGAGATGTATTTGGCAGCTGTGTGGTGCAGTAGATACAGCACTGGGCCTGAAGTAAGAAAAACTCGAGTTCCAATCAGGCCTCACATAGCTATATGATCCCGAGCAAGCCACTTAAGTGCTGTCTGACTCAGTTTCCTCATCTGTAAAATAAGGGGACACTTTTCTTAGGATTGTTGTAAGGATAAAATGATAGAATACTTGTAAAGTGCTTTGTAAACCTTAAATATATGTGAATGTTAGCTATGTAAAGTGTCAGTATTGTTTCTTTTTGTCCTGAAAGAGACTGAAACGCTATTTTCAGGGGATGCACATAGCAACACCAGATTGGGAAAAGTCAATATATGGGTGATTTGAGAGGGGGAAAGAAGTAAGTGTTAGCTATTTTTATTATTATTACTACTAATTGATGGAATGGGACCAATGACTAGAATATGACTATGTAAGCATATACCTTATTCAAAAGGAAGAAGACAGGGAAACAGTTGGGGAGGAGGGAGGAAAGGAGAGTAGCATTGGATAGTAAGAAGATGGAGAATGTAAACTTCTTCAGAGTAGGTGATATCTGAGTTTGTCTGACAGTGTATGAAATTTTTCATACCCACAGTTCCCCACCTCTGAAAAGAAGGGAGGGAAATGCGTTTTCTCAAGCCTTCTCTGGGAGGAACCTTGGTCATTATAATTACACAGTATTAAGATCCTCCCTCCCCCCTTTTACCTTGTGGTTTTCATCATGCACCTTGTTTTCCTAGTTCTAGTTAATTTGCATTAGTTCTTATTAGTCTTTCTCTAATACTCAGCAGTCTTCATATTCATAATTTCTTACAGCAAAGTAATATTCCACTATATTCCTGTATCACAGTTTATTTAGCTATTCCCTGATCAGCGAGTACCCACTTGGTTTGTAATTCTTTGCTAGCTGCACAAAAAGGGTTGCTATGAATAGTTTGGTATATACGGGACCTTTCTTTCTGCCGTGGATCTCCTTGAGGAATATGTGTAATGAGATTTGGGGAAGACTGATTCTTCTGCAAGTGGATAGAAAAGTTTCTCAGACAGCATTGTTTCTTTTTGTACTGAAAGAGACTGAAAGGCTATTTTCAGGGGATGCACATAGCAACACCAGATTGGGAAAAGTCAATATATGGGTGATTTGAGAGGGGGAAAGAAGTTTCAGGAGGCAAAGGAACCAGGTTGCCTGCCTAATGCTGCTGCTGCCTGATACTACTGCTGTCGTAATGGCAGCCCCATCGCTATGGATACCTAGGGTTGAGAGTGTGTATGGGAGATGTATATAGAGTTGGTTAAATGAGAGAGGTCATAGGTATGGGGGGGCACAGCAAAGGGAAATGACTGACTGTGGATACTCCCAAGACTTGCTGGGTTTCATCATGGTGGCTGGTACCATCATCTGCTGTGGCAGATGGGAAAAGTTATGGCTGGAGTGTGTGTGTTGGGGGAGCAAGTAGGGTTTCTGATTGGTGATGATCTTTCCCTTGGATCAGAATTCATGAAAGTAGTGAAATGCATTCCCTTCCTTTTGCTCTCCTTTTATTCCTAAGAGGATGGATTTTAACCCCAAATTTTCTATTCTTTAAAGCCGTTTACCTGATGCTTTAATTAGCACTAAAGTTGGCCTATCTGAGATAAAGGGGCAATCCTATCTTCCTAGTTTATTATCTAAGAAGGGTAAGTCAGAGAGAAAGTGGCCAATGACTAACTTGTTGCACCTATGGAGACACAAAAAGGGTAGAAGTTCAGACCCTTAATCTAAAGTGCTAAGCTTTTATCCCAGTTGGGGGCTTTAAGCTAAAGGATAGTAAATCTTAATCATAATGATTTTTTTTTACAAATGTTCCACAGTTAGATCTAGAGGTTTACCTGCCTACCCTACTACCCAAGAGTGAGATTTGAACCCAAATGTCCTAACTCCAGAATCAGTTCTATTTCTCTCATACCAAAGAAGAGTAATCTTTGGGCTGCTAAAGACAGAAGAAAAGTGGCTAAAAGGTAGTGGGGGGCCCTGGTAGGCTTTTGGCTGAATTTCCCTATTCTGGGTGGGATGTTTTGGAAGGGAGTTTTAACATTGGTGAGCTTTGGCAAGGTCTCTGGAATTCCTTAAGTGCCATAGAAAATTCTCCTTCAGGGATGAGGGTGGAGACCATTCCAAGCTCCAGAATAGGGAATTTTAGTCTCTCTACCTAGAACAGACCAGATCAGCTGGCTTGCTCTTGCCCCAAGAGCTTTCTGAGCTTCCAAAGTTATAGATGTGGCAGTGGGGGAGAGTCTAAAGATACTGCTGATTTCCTGATGTCAGACTTGAGTGTTCTCAGAGGGATTTAGCAGAATGGTCCATGACCTCCTCTCCAAGCCTTTGATGAGGAGAGGGTCCTTTCAGTAGCTGTGGCTACCCTAGTAAGGGAGTTGAAATGAGAGGTCCCTAGCATGTGGAACAGGGAAAGATCCACAAGAGGTTTCAGGTAGCATTGCACAGGCCAAGGAAATAAAACTGACCCTTTGGGTACTGGGGATGGAGTATCAGTTAGAAGTATCTAACACATATATTGGTCCCAGGAGCAAAGTTTTCTAAATCTGGAATTTTCAGGGGAGACTACTGTGCCTAACTATGTCTAGTGGGAATACTGAGGATTCAAACTTGGAAGCTATGTGACTCCACAACCAAAGATGTGCTGGAGATAAGGAGTAAAGGGAATTGGAAAAAATATGATGAAACCATCAGAAGCCATGTGCTTTCAGGGAAGAGAGAGAGCTGGATTCTAGAGACAGAGCCTACATTTGATTGTTGGCTCAGCAATATACTGTCTATCTGACTTTGGCAAATCACTTAATCTCTCTGAACCTCAGTTTCCCCATCTGAAAAAAGGGTAGAGTTGGACTAAATGAACTCTAAGGTACCTTTCAGTCCTAAATCTGTGAATATGACCTTATGATACCTAAGGTAAAGGGAAAACCTCACTGATATCAATGACTTTAAATCATCAAAAGAAATGAATTCTGTACTGGGGTATGGAAAGGATTGGCAGAAGTAATGGCTGAGTCCTACAGTCAGTGATCTTTAAAAGATCAGAAAAGAGTAAATGTTCTAGTTTTGGGTTTTTTTTTATTTTTTAAAGGGGAAGTGAGTAGAATCTGTAAACGATAAGCTAGTGAACAGGATTTTGTTCTCTGGAAAAATTCTGGAATGGTTGGCAAATATCTCAAAAAGGAAGAAGTGGTTATAAAGAACCACATTGGCTTCATTAATAACAGATCATGAAATTCATCTGGAAGAACAAAAAGATCAAGAATCTCAAGGGAAGTAATGAAAAAAAGTGGAAGGAAGGA
>JAQQSW010000097.1:0-10052 GCA_028646575.1 Pseudocheirus occidentalis
AGGGTTGGAAACTATTGGAACAAAGGGGGGAGCTAAAGACTTGGGCAGTGCCACAACTTAAGGCTCATGACCTCAGGCAAATGTCTTCCCTGGGAAGGTTTACTTTCCCAGAGCCTGTACCTCAAAGATTGAAGGAGCTCAAGGGGGGGGGGGGTCCTACACCTCATCAGATAGTCCCTGCTACTGGAAAGGAGCTAAACCCTGCCTGATCCATGTGGGGTAGTGACTCAGAAAAGCAGATAAAAAAAGAAGTGAGAGAAGAGCTTGGAGCTTGCATTCCCCAACTTCTTTTCCCTGATGACCTAAAAGAGGAAGATAGGTTTTGCATGTCTTGCTTGGAGCTGAGTTGATTAGAGTAAAAACCTCACTGCTAGGAGCTAGGAGCTACATGACAGAGCTGGCTAGCAAAACATGAGTTTTTTCTGGGTTGCTGTTTTAATACCACCTATGATTTGAGTGCATTGAAATCCCTCAGAGGTTTCTCTTCTTTGTTCTTTTCCTGCCACACATGGTTTTAAAGGTGGAATCTTCTCAGAGCCCTTCCAAGACAGCAGTCCAGAATAGTTGTGGATAACCAAGGCTTATGAAAACTGCTTCTTTGGGGAGGGGAAAAAAACATAATACTTCTTGATAGTCCAGTGCAGAATTTGTTTGAGTCAAATAGCCAATGGAGAAGTGCCATGTCCAGCAGATGAAATGTGATACACTCTGTTCCCCAAGGAGATGAAGGATATCAGGGGCTAAAGTTAAGAGTTGTGTGGTTTTTATCAATATGCCTCCTAAAAGCCTTCTGTAAATTTGTGCCTACTATTTCCCATAGACATTGTATAAATTGGTAGGAGTGTGACTTGGGTTTATTAGTGGTATGCTATGTTATAACTGTTCTCTTTTTTGTATACAATTTAGCAAATTTTTATGATTAAAAGTTAACTGTGGCATTTTGGCTAATTTATTTGAATAGGAAGAACCTATGGAAGGAATGGAAATAAACATTTATTTAGTGATGATTGTTTTCTAGGTAATTTGTTAAAGTACTTGATAAACAAATACAAGCAAAAGAAAGTCTTAGCCCTCAAAGAGTTTGCATTCTACCAAGTGAAAACACAAAACACTGAAGAACAAGGGAAAGTGATATGGTTTTGAAGTCTAGCAGCCAGGAATAGGATCAAAAGGAGAAGGAAGGTAAGCCTGAACTCCTCAACAAGTAGGAACTCATCAGTGAGAGAAAGGAGGGGGTCTTACACAGGTAGAGAATCTCACAGGAATAACTGAACGTTTCAGGGTTGGGGAGTTGCTGAAGGAAGTTCCAGGATAAGACAGCTGCAGAGGCATGGTTTTGAAGGCCAGAAACCAGGAACAGGTCTTAGGAAGATGAGAGCTCATGGGCTTCACTTATGCATAGTAGATAGAAAGCATTACCATATTCCAGTTACCCTGTATTCTATAAGCGAACTGTAGCTGTGTGTCTTTCCCTTCTAGGGAACCACACTAACCTGCCAGCATTCCTGCAAACATAGCTACAGGTAAGATAAATGAACCAATCCCAGGCCAGAGAAAGTCTAGAGAAAAGGATTGCACACAATGCTATGCCCATGCTACACTGTGGGGCCACCTGAGATTTCCTGGGACTCCATTTACAATGTCAGGGGCTCCATGAAGAGATTCACTGTCTCAGATTTCTTCTTGTATATCCTGGTTTTGCAGGGATCTGTTTGAGAGAAAATAACCCCATATTTTTTTTTAAATGTAAGTAAGATGACTAGGAAAAGCCTCCTGCAGAAACTGGTATTTAAATTGAGGCATGAAGGAAGCAAGGGGAGAAAGTGGGGAAAGGAGAGCCTTCCAGACATGGGGTACAGCCAGTGAAAAGGCATGGAAATTGGAGATAGAATATCATGCTGAAGCAATAGCAAGCAGTCTGGTGTGACTGATTCAGTGCATGGAAGGGAGTGAAGCATAAGAAGAGTGGAAAGGTAGAGAAGGCCTAGGTTACAAGGAGCTTTCAATGACAAGGAAAGTACTTTCTATTTGATCCTGGAGGTAAATGGGAGTAATTGGAGTTCACTAAATGGGAGGGGGTGTTTTCTGGTCAGATACACACTATGGGAAAATCAATTTGGCAGCTTAATAAAGGATAGGTTAGAGTAGGGAGAAACTTGAGGCAATGAGACCTCAAATAGAAGGCCACTGCAATAGTCCAGCCAAGAGATAATAGAATCCTGGTCTAGGGTGATGGCTGCATGACTGGAGTGGAGAAGATAGACAGATAGATAGATAGATAGATAGATAGATAGATAGATAGATAGATAGATAGATAGATAGGAAAGATATTTTTTAAGGTAGAAACAACAAGATTTTATATTTTTATGTGATATGTGAAGTGAATAATATTGAAGACTAGAAGATGGCATTGATGTTTTGACCCTGGGCAAATGGAAGAATGATCATTCCCTTAATGGTAATAAAGAAATTTTGAAAATGGAAGGTTTTAAGGGGATTAAGCAGGTTTCCTCTTTTTCTCTTTTGTACATATTGCATTTAAGATGCCTACGGATATTCAGTTTGAGGTGTACAAAAGGTACTTATTGATTTGAGAATGGAGCTTGAGGGGTTGCATTGGTGTCATCTGCATAAAGGTATTCATTGAACTCAGGGAGCTATTAAGGTCACCAAATGAGTTAGTGTGGAAGTAAAGAAGCAAAGTGTCCCCAATAGAGATTTGGGGGAGATCCACAGTTCATATGTATGACCCAGATAAATAACCAACAAAGGAGACTGAGAAGGATCATTTACCCAAGTAGGAGAAAAGCAAGAAGTGAACAGTTTTGGGAAAACCTAGAGAGGTGATAATATTTAAAAGAAGATGATCAACCCAAAGAGAGAATAAAACTGGGAAAAGAACCCACATGTACAAAAATATTTATAGCACCTCTTTTTGTGGTGGCCGAGAATTGGAAATTGAGGGGACATGCATCAGTTGGGGAATGGCTGAATGTAATGGAATACTATTGTGCTATAAGAAATGATAAGCAAGTGGAGTTCAGAAAAACCTGGAAAGACTTGCATGAACTGATGCTGAGTGAAGTGAGCAGAACCATGAGAACAATGTACATAGTAACAGCAACACTGTATGATTACTAGCTTTGATAGACTTACTTCTTCTCAACAATGCAATGAACTAAGACAGTTCAAAAAGCTCATGGTGGAAAATGCTATCCATAACCAGACAAAGAGATATGGAGTATGAATGCAAACTGAAGCACCCTATTTTTCTCTTTTGTTTTACTTTGTGCTTTTTTTTCTTTCTCAGATTTCTTCCCCTTGGTTCTAATTCTTCTTTACAACATGACTAATGTGGAAATATCTTTAATATGATTGTACATGTATTGCCCATATCAGATCACATGCCATCTTGGGCGGGGGGGGCAAGAGAAGGAGGGAGAGAATATTTAATACTCAAAATCTTATTGAAGAGAATGTAGAAATTAACCTAACTAAAATATAAATATTTAAAATATTTTTTAAAAATGATCAATAGTGTCAAATGCTGCCAATCTACTGTGATGATTACAAAAGCTGATTGGAGGGAAAATGTTGCTGCTGGGTGATGATCAAAGAAAGATGAATATTTTAATGAACAGAACTGACTGAAGAAAGAAAAGATTCATCTACTTTGCCATTTACTACCAGCTATGACTTTAAAAAAGGGGAATTCCTTAGGGAATGCATGCCAAAAAGTCTAATAATAATAAAAATGGTATTACAAGTATGTGATAAAGTAAAGAAAGAAAAAAGAGTAAAGGTCAGGTAAGGGAAAGATCAGTCTGAACAAGAAAACCTTCACCAGCAGGGCTGGGTTTGTACTGGCCCTTTCCAAAATGGGTTAAATTTAGATAAGTAAGGAACAATAAAGCTGCCAAGTCTGGAAAGTCATTGAGTGTAGGTACTGTGTTTAATACTATTTTTATTTGCTTCAGTACTAAGTTTTCAACCGAATAAGATTTCAGATACTGTTATTTGATTCAGTGTTATGCTGGGGAACAGTGAAAAGGCTAGATAGATAGATAGATAGATGGATGGATGGATATTTTAAAGAGAAGCAATATAGTAACAGTGCAGAGGGCACTGATGAAAGATCTATCTCATAGGAGTGAAGGGAAAGTGCTTTTTACATAATAAAAAGTAATATACAAACATAAGCTCTTGTTATTATTGGTGAAAAATGGCAAACCTTCCTCACTAGAAGCCTTTTCCACTCCTCTGTTTCCACTCAGCCCTTGTGGCCCTCATCTCCCGAAGTCCTGAAGTTTGTCTTGTCACCATCATCACCTAGACTTTGAACCAATACTCCCTTATCTGTCTTAATGAGGTATCCCAGAAGACAGGAGAAAATTAAGTGACAACCTAGAGATACATGGGGGCCATAAAGGCATCAAGCAGAAAAACTAACAGTAAGAAAATAAGAAAAGAGCAACTTGGCCTAGAACAATTTCTGCATATAACTTAGCACTTGCTATTATTTTCATTTTCTGTGATGCCAAAAGTCAAGGGATAAAAAAGTAGCAGAAAAGGAAAATCCAAGCTTGTCAGGAAGATGAATTGCAGCATGGGTGCTGAGTATGGAGCATGTTAATTCAAGGTGGTAGACTCTCTAACTGCTATACCTAGAGTGGTCTGGGATTTCCCTTCCTACCTGTCAATCTGTACAATCTTTATCTGTGCCACTTCAGTAGAAATCCAGAGGAGATTGTCCTATATGTGTGTGCCTTATAGAGGACCTATATTCATCTGAAGTCAAGGGAATAAGTATCGAGGAATTGACCAGAACTAGTCAAACCTTGACAAGAACAAATTAGTGATGAAATCTGGCCCCATATTCTTCTGCTCCCATATTCTTATGTCTCATAGTGTGCTTCTGGGAATTTCTCTAGCCACACTTTGGAAAATTCTTCCCCAAGTAATTAAACACTTCCCCTCACATGAGGTGTCAAAACATCTACTTCCACATAAGTGACTCAAAGTCTTTAAAATACAATTTTACTAAGAAACAAAAGTAAGCATAGCAAAGTAAACAGGCACAGGAATAAAGGATTACTTGTTTGAAATAGAGATGGAGCTGCAACTATTCCTTATAGAGAAACAGAAATACTTTTGTGCAAGTATCCAGAATGCAATGCAAAAAGGTAGTAATAAACGAAGTAAAAACAGGAAGAGATAAACAAAAGAAATAAGGGTCTCCCACATCCCCCCCCACTCCCAGCCACCTGTTTAGAAGCCCATTTTAGTATTCTCACAGCCCTAGCCTCAGAGATGTGGTCAGAGCATGAGGGAAATTATGAGGATGCTTCACTTAACTTCCTGTACAATCTGGGATGAGGAAAGAAGGAATCATAGTAAGAAGTAAAAATATTTCTGAATATAATTCATATGAATTCCCTCTGGGTTTGGACATACACAAAAGCTCTGTCTTCTACCCCTTCTTACTTTAAACATTCTCTAAGTGAATTCCAATTCCATAGGTTTAATCTGTTTCATCTGTATACAAATGACTACCAAATGTAAAAATCCAGCCCAGTCACTGTTCTGAGCACCAGATTGCCAGCTGCTTACTGGATGATTAACTGACAGATATCTCAAATTCAATATTATAATGTTTAGTGACAATTTTCAGATTCTCTCATCATAGCAACTGTTTGACATCCCTACAGAACAGCTGCAATTATTCTACAAACTGTTCTAAAAAACTTCTAGAAAATTGTTAGAATCTATTTTCCTTTTTTTTATCAATAAGCAATTTATACAACTTGGAGGGAGAAAAAAGAAGAGGAAGAGGGGATGTTTTATAGAAGAGTGATTTGGAGCATAGAATGTGAGGTAACAATTCATCAGAGATATTGAGTATTTGAAAGCAAAATATTTGTTCTTCAATTTGTAAGCCATGAGGATATCACTAAGAAGAGATGAGTAGTGCAGCACTTACTCTTATAAGTCAGGTTAATAGTCAAACACACAGGCTCCTGCTCCCTTGCCACCTCCTAGCTCGCTCCCTCCCCGTCGGGCCGCAGCCCCAGCCCGGTAGCCGCCCGAGTCCAGCCGGAGCCCAAGCCGGAGCCCGAGCCAGAGCAGCAGACACCCGAGGCGCGGGCTCAGGTGGCCGAACGAGGCCCAGCCCAGCCTGGCCCGGGCCTGACGAGGAGCCGCGGCGGCGGAGGTAGCGGCGCCATGGGGCACAGGGAGCAGCTGCTGCAGCGCGCACGGCTGGCCGAGCAGGCGGAGCGCTACAACCACATGGCCTCCACCATGAAGGCGGTGACTGAGCTCAAGGAGCCACTCTCCAACGAAGACCGAAACCTGCTCTCTGTGGCGTACAAGAACGTGGTGGGTGCGAGGCGGTCTTCCTGGCGCGTCAGCAGTGGCATCGAGCAGAAGACGATGGCCGACAGCAACGAGAAGAAGCTGGAGAAGGCCTACCGTGAGAAGATCGAGAAAGAGCTGGAGACCATCTGCAACGATGTGCTGGCGCTGCTCGACAAGTTCCTCATCAAGAACTGCAACGACTTCCAGTACGAGAGCAAGGTCTTCTACCTGAAGATGAAGGGCGATTATTACTGCTACCTGGCCGAGGTGGCCGAGGGCGAGTAGAGAGGCGTGGTTGAGTCCTCTGAGGCTGCCTACAAGGAGGCCTTCGGGATCAGCAAGGAGCACATGCAGCCCACCCATTCCATCCGGCTGGGCCTGGCCCTCAACTTCTCCGTCTTCTACTACAAGATCCAGAACATCCCGAGCAGGCCTCCCTCCTGGCCAAGCCGGACACGCTCAACGAGGATTCCTATAAGGACTCCACTCTTATCATGCAGCTGCTGCGAGACAACCTCACCCTCTGGACTAGCGACCAACAGGATGAAGAGGCGGGACAAGGCAACAACTGAGAGCAGCCCCGGCTACTCCGGCCTCTCCCAGCCCCAGCCCCAGCCCCAAGCCGTCCCCATCATTGTCATCGACGTGTCCCCTGCCACAGTCCCTCGATATCTAGTGTTAAACATATCTGTATTGTCCGCCCTCCCACGGATCAGGAAGCAGCCCCAGACAAGGTTTCATGGGCATTGCTGGATTGATGGATGGTTGGAGCCCATGGGAGCTACCCTCCCCCACCTTGGCTTGTGCACACAGGAGGCTCTGGAATGGACATTTGCCTGTTGAGCTGGGAATCCCAGTGAAAGGAAGGGAGGGAGGGAGGAAGGAATGAAAGAAAGGAAGGAAGAGATTGGAAGAATTAGTCTACATGGATCTTAAAAATTTGTCCCATTTCAGCTGCTAATAGTGTTTTGTTGAGCAGTACAGTCACCTGCATGCGGAATACGTTGACCCTTCCCCCCAACGGGAAACAAGTACAGTAAACTGATGCACCAAGAGACAAGCCGGCCAGTCTATCACCTGGCATGGACTGGTCCAGATGGGAGCTTTCCGGAATGCCTTGTTTTTGCCTTAAAGCTTTAAATGATGTGCACCTTGTTTTCAATGCAATGCCTCTAAAAGTTTTTATACTTGTAACTTTGGGGGGGGGGGTTGCAATTGTTCAGGAATCATGGATTTATTATTATTGTTGGGTTTTTTTTTGGTAACTCTTTGGCCATTGTCCTTGTGTATTCTGACAGTGAGTGCCTCCTGTCAGCCCATGTCAATCAAGGTGGATCATTGTGAAACAGGAGACTTCTAAAATCAATGTTTTGGAATTCAGTGGATTAAATAAATGCTGCTTTGGGGATATTATCACTAAAAAAAATAGTCAAACACACAGGAACATGAAAACAGCTTTCTTCCCAGGTGGGTTCATCCATCTTTTCGCTCTTATTTTCTTAAACTCTTTAACATCTGTTTGGGATAGAACCTTAAAAAGATTTCCTTATCCCTTTCTTGCAAACAGTATGTTCTAGCTGTTGGACATTTGGTATGAGGGACAAAAGAATTAAATGAAAAAGTATTTATTAATTGCTTACTGTGTGTCTAAGTATTATAAATATAAATAGAAAAAATAAGAGAGCTTTTATTCTTAAGGAGCTAGCACTTTTTATAGGAAGGAAGGAACAGAGGAAAGGAAGGAGGAAGGGCAAGAGGGGAAAAGGAATCAACAGAGAAAGTGAGGATGGAAGGAGGGAAGAAACAAAGGAAAGCAGGAAGGCAAGAAGACAAGAAAGAAGGCAGGAAAGAAGAAAAGAAAGAAGGAAGGAAGTGGGAAGGAAGGAAGAAAGGAAGGAAGGAAGGAAGAATCAAGTATTAATTAAGTCCCCACTATGTGCTAAGCATACTATTTTGATCTCCATTTTACAGTTTAGGAAACTGAGGCCAAAAGACTTAAGCAGAGGGATTCCACATTTCTTTTATTTTTTTTTTCAAACTAGTATTGTTTTTATTATCGTCAGAAGATTTTTTTATGTACAGATTGGTCTAGATAGGGTACCCCAGCTCAAAAATTCTGTGATTCTTTAAAATTTGAGGTAATTAAGGAGCAGGAGAGGGGAATGTTAATTAAGAAGAGACTAATGCAAAAGGTACAGAATGCATTTCAACAGAGCTTTGAATGAAGAAAGAGTTAGAGATGAGGAGAGAATATATTCTAGACACAGGGGACAGTAGACAGGTGACAGTTGGGAGGCCAGTTCTTCATGCACAATGTCAGACAGGGAACAATGTGTAATAAGGGTAGAAAAGCACAGTGGAACCTGGCTGTTGGCTTTAAACAGCATGAAGAGACAATGAAGGAGATTAGGGTTTTGAAAAGGCATCAACTGTCATTTCCTTCCCCAATTTGTCCAGTATGGAAACTCTTATTTAAAGACTCAATTTCCCTTTTTCTCTTGAGCAAGAGCTGAAGGACATGATCATATTTGTCTAAAACTCTGTTTTCTTCTCTCAGCTTCCACAGAGAGCTCCTCTCCTCTGATTCAGTGAGGGCTTTCATTTCTTCATATTCATGCTTCAACAAGTCCATCTTGGGGGGCAGAGCCAAGATGGTGGGGTAGAAGCAGCAAAGTTTTGCAACTCCCACACAGCCACCCTAAATATCCATAAAATACAATTCTAAACAAATTTTGGGCCCCCAAATTCACAAAAATACAGAAAAAAACTTCTCTCACTGAAGGCAGCTCAGCAGGTGGGTCTCATCACAGCAGGCTGGGAACCGAGGCCAGCCCAGCCTGAAACTGCAGCCAGGTCCCAGTGTGGTCTGGAGGAGCCGCAGCTGGAGTATACAGGAGAGCAGATCTGTAGCACCTAGGGCAGTTTCCACATTTATCAAGCCAGAAGAAATAAGGCTAAGAGAAAGGTCAGTGGAATTTAAGCTAAATTTGGGGAAGAAAAGCGGGTCCAGCAGAACTGCTCCCAGGGCAAGGAAGCAGCAGGAAGCACCAGGAATGGCTGCAAGCCGCAACTGCCTCCACTGGGCTGCTTCAGAGTTCCTGGCTTGCAGATTGCAGGGGGGCCAAGATGATTGATCAGGGCCAAGGGCTCTTGCATTGAGCAGCCTGGAACTGGATTGTGGGCTGGGGTGGTGGTCCTGAGGTGTGCTTTCAGCAAGTCAAAGCTTGTGGGCCTGCAACACCCCCAATAGCTTCAGCAGCTGTGAAAACCAGTGATTTGGGGCAGAGCTTTCCCCTCTAGGAAGCAGAGTTCCACAGAGCTAAAAAAAAATCAATCAATTAATTGACTGGTCAACATGAGGAAAAGGAACGAAAGTAAGAACAGCAATAAAACTCTAGAATTCTTTTTTGGGGACAAAAGGGATCAAAGCATAGAATGGGAGGAAACAACACAGTCAGAACTCCCACACCAAATGCTTCCAAGAAACATGAAGCCTACAAGCCACAGATTGACTTAAAAAGGACTTTGAAAACCAAATAAGAGAAGTGGAGGAAAAATTGGGAAGAGAAATGAGAATGATGTGAGAAAATCATGAAAAGAGAGTCAACAATATGACTGAAGAAAACAACACCTTAAAGAACAAATTAACTCAAATGGCAAAAGAGGCCAATGAGGAGAAGAATGCCTTAAAAAGT
>JAQQSW010000097.1:10152-21721 GCA_028646575.1 Pseudocheirus occidentalis
TATAACCAGAGGGCAAAATAGAACTTGAAAGAATTCACTCATGACCTCTTGAAAAAGATCCCCAAAAGAAAACACCTTTTCCCCTCTTGCCCTTCCTCCTTCCTTTCCTCTGTTCCTTCCTTTCCTATTCCTTCCTTCCTGTTCCTTCGTATAAAGAGTGCTAGCTCCTTAAGAATAAAAGCTCTCTCTCTTCTGCACCATTTGCATTAGTCTCTTCTTAATTAACATTCCCCTCTCCTGCTCCAGAATCCCCAGATCAAGGAGAAAAGGAATCCCCAGATCAAGGAGAAAATATTACAGACCGCCAAGAGAAAACAGTTTGAATACTGTGGAAATTAGGATAACCCAGGATCTGTCAGCTTCTACACTGAGGGATAAAAGGGCCTGGAATATGATATTTTGAAGATCAAGGGAGCTGGGATTAAAACCAAGAATCACCTACCCAGCAAAATTGAGTATAACCTTCCAGGGGAATATATGGTCATTCAATGAGGTGGAGGACTGTCAATCATTCTTGCTGAAAAAATGAGAACTGAACAGAAAATTTGACATCCAAACACAAGAAGCGTGAGAATGTAAACATGGGAAAGAAATCATCAGGAACTTATCAAAGTTGAACTATTTCCATGCCAATATGGAAAAATGATTATATATATATATATATATATATATACACAATATACAATAATATATCATATATTATATTATATATGTTATATATTATATATGTGTGTGTACCTACACATATGTCTATATAGGAGCCTACATATATGCGTATAAATACATATCTGAGCATGTGTATGTATGTGTACATAGAGGGTACAGGATCAATTGAATATGAAGGAATAATACTTTAAAAGGTGAAATTCTGAGGTGGGAGAGGACTAGAAAGAGAGGAGACAGGGAGAGACAAAATGGGGTTAATCATCCCATATAGAAGAGGCAAGGGATAACTGTTAAGACTTTACTTTCATTTACTCTCATTGAATTTGGCTCAGGGAAGGAAAGACATAAACTCTAAACTGGGTATCATGCCACACAGGAGAGTAAGGGGAATGGGGAAGAGAGGCAGGATGAAGGAGGGGAGGGCAGGGTCTGGGGGAGGGTTGCTGGAAGCACACACTTCAGTAAAGGGACAGGGTAGAGAACAGAACAAGGAGGGGGGCAGGATAGGAAGGAGGGACATATAATCAACCTCTCATAATGTGTCCACTGTGGAGATGCCCTGCGTAATTACACATGTATAGCCTATATTGAATTACTTGTCCTTCCAGTGGGGGTGGGTGACAAGGGAGGAACCGAAAAAATCTAGAATTTAAAGCTCTACAATGCTTGCAACTGGGAATTAAGATATAGAGGAACTGGGATATGGAGACCCTCCCTGCCCTACTAGAAAGTTAGAGGGGTGTTGGAGGAGGGCATAAAAGAGAGCAAATGGGGAAGGAGCTTTACAGTGGGATCGCTGTTTTGGGGTTGGGGGTAGGGGAAAGACGGGGGAGAAAATTTGTAACTCAAAATCTCATGGAAATGAATGATGTAAACAAGAAAATAAAATAAATTTTAAAAAAAACCAAGTCCATCTTTCTGATTGCTGTTTCCTGGACAGCAAGTTGTTTCAATTACACATCTTTCAATTCACTGGAAGCCTTATAGACTTGATTATACAGCGTTATGAGCTTCTGCTTCACCTTCGACTTCAGCTGGGTCCTGGCCACGTTCAGGGCCACAGGGGAGCAGGTCTTGTGCCCCATCAGGCAGATGCAGCAGATGCAGACACAGTGCTGAGAGCCCAAGAATTCCCAGAGGCGACTGTGCTCAGGGCACTTGAGACGGGCCAGATCCCCCGACGGGTGGCTGCAGCCAGTGGCCCTGGAATGTGGGTTGTTCAGGTTCGGCTGCAGTTGCTTCTGGCAGTAGAACACGACGTAGGTGAAGCACGTCTTGGCTGTAGGAGCCTTCAAGCTGACGTCGCAGACCACCCTCCCAAATACCTCGTCCTTTGTCTGGTCCCCCTCCTTCCCCATCTTGGGAAGCGCTGAGCGACTGCCCCAAATCCCAGCGTCTCTGGGCTTGCTGCAGCTGCTCCACCACTGTGCACAGCACCGTGTTCTTCTTCAGCTGTGGCCTCTGGAGGAAGCATGTCCGGCACTGGAGGCAGTAGAAGTTGGGGCCATGGACGGTCCACGCCTTGTCTAGGCAGGGCGAGCAAAAGTTGTGGCCACACGGGGTAGTAACCGGCTGCTGCAAGAGCTCCAGGCAGATGGAGCAGGTCAGCTCCTTGGCCAGGGGCTGCAGCTCTGCCATCATGATCCCCCCCGGACACCGAGGAAGAAGAGAACTCACTCTGCATGTAGGGTGGCTCCCTGCTCCTCATTTCTTATAGCACAATAATACTCCATTACATTCATATACCTAAATTATTTAGCCATTCCCCAATTCATAGGCACCCCCTTAGCTTCCAATTCTCTACCACCACAAAAAGAGCTGCTATAAATATCTTTTATGCATACAGGTTTTCCTCCCACTTCTATGATCTCTTTGGAATACAACCCTAGAAGTGGTATTTCTGGGTCAAAGAGTATGCAATTATTTATAGCCCTTTAGACATAATTTCAGATTGCTCTCAAGAATGGTTGAATCAGTTCACAGCTCCACCAACAATGCATTGGTGTTTCAATTTTTTCACATCCTCTCCAGCATTTGTCATTTTCCTGTTTTGTCATCTTAGCCAATCTGACTGGTGAGATGTTGTTTTGATTTGCATTTCTCTAATCGCTAGTGATTTAGAGCATTTTTTCATATGCTTATAGATATCTTTAATTTCTTCCTCTGAAAACTGACTCTTCATATCCTTTGGCCATTTATCAATTGGGAAATGACTTGTATTCTTATAGATTTGACTCAATTCTCTCTATATTTTAGAAATGAGGCCTTTATCAGAGACACTGTAAAAATTCTTTCCCAATTTCCTTCCCACTTCCCTTTTAATGTCAGTTACATTGGATTTGTTTGTATAGAAACTTTTCAATTTAATGTAATCAAATTATCCATTTTGCATTTTATAATGCTCTCTAACTCTTTTTTGGTCATAAAGTTCTCCCTTCTCCATAAATCTGACAGGTACATTACTCCTTGCTTTCCCATATAGCTCACAGTATCAGCCTTTATACCTAGATTGTGCACCCATTTAGACTTATTTTGGTGTACAACATTAGATGATGGTCTATGTCCAGTTTCTGCCATTCTATATTCCAGTTTTCCCAGCAGTTTTTGTCAGATACTGAGTTCTTATCCCAAAAAACTGAGATCTTTGGTTTTATCAAACAGTGGATTATTAGAGGCATTGACTGTTGAGTCTTGTGTGCCCAGTCTATTCCACTGATCTGATGGGGTGCTTGGGTGATGTTTATAACATCAAGTTGTAATGTCAGTTTGTAAAATCACACTTGTGCTTGGGTACCTATGTTTATAACATGAGTTTTTTAAATCGAGTTGTAAAATCACATTTGCCTCCAGCCTCAAAGCATTAACTCTGCCTCTTCCCCCAGCCAGCACTCTGCCTAGCAACAATTCATGAACTGCTTATCCCTGCTTGGTACAATAACAAGCTATACATATGAATCCTTCACTAAATCATCTATAAACAATTCCTTTAGAGAAATGGATATCTCCCATTCGTATAATGGCCAGTACATCCTTCAATGCATTATCAGTAAGTTAACTCCTCAGCCAATTAGGCACATCCTGAATCCTCCATTAGCCTAGGTTCCCAGCATGCATCTTGTCAAACAGGACATTAATGGGTAGCAGACTAGGCACTTCTCAGTCAGCCCTGACTGCTGGTTGACTTAGTGATGTTTCAAGCCTAAATCCACATCTCCATGCAGCACCCCCTTGGGCTATTTCCCAGTGAATTATGGGCAATATGCCTGTGCAGTAGATATGAAGAGTGTATGTTCTTTTAAGCACTGACCACTCCTTAACGCCTCCCTAATCCCACCCTTACTCACCTAGTTAGCATAACTGATATCTGATTTGTGGTTGTAATGCTTTATAATCTATACCTATGACTCCTTTAAGGTTGCAAGTTCCCTAAGAACTCTTGCCCACTGTAAAGCATAACAATAAACTTTTACAATCTGGACCTAAAAGATTGCTTGGGTGCTGTGAATTCATTCCAGACTGCCCACCAGGGACTCTGGTTACTGGGGTCTCAGAAACACCTGTCTTTATCCCTCATCAGATCCACTAGTCTATTACTCAGTCAGTACCAAGTAGTTTTTTTTATAATTGCTGCTTTATAATACAGATTAAAATCTGGTATGCCTAGGTGACCTTCCCTAGCATTTCTTTTCATTAATTCCTTTGATATTCTGGAGATTTATTCTTCCAAATGAATTTTGTTACTATTTTTTCTAGCTTTATAAAGTAATCTTTGATAGATTGATTGGTATGGCACTAACTATGTAATTTAATTTAAGTACATTGTCATATTATATTAGCTCGACCCAGCCATGAGGAATTGTTATTTTTCCAATTCGTTATATCTGCCTTTATTTGTATCAAAAATGTTTCGTAGTTGTGTTCATATAGGTCCTGGGTTTGTTTTGGCAGGTAGATTCCCAAATATTTTACATTGTCTACAGTAACTTTAAATTGGATTTCTCTTTCTATCTCTTGCTATTGGATTTTGTTAGAAATATATAGGAATGCCAAGGATTTATGTGGGTTTATTTTATATCCTGCATCTTTGCCAAACTTACTTATTGTCTCATGTAGTTTTTTGCTTGATTCTCTAGGATTCTCTAAGTTTATATCATCATATCATCTGCAAAGGGTGATAGCTTGGTCTCTTCTTTGTCTAATTTGATTCCTTCCATTTCTTTTCCTTTTTTAATTGTTAGGGTAAACATTTCTAGTACCAGATTGAATAGGAGGGGTGATACTGGACATCCTTGTTTCATCCCTGATCTTATTGGAAATGCTTCTAGCTCATCCCCATTACATATAATACTTGCTGATAGCTTTAAATAGATGTTACCTATTATTTTCTGGAAGACTCCATTTATTCACATATTTTCTAGTGTTTTTAATAAGAATGAATGTTGTACTTTGTCAAAAGCCTTTTCTGCATCTATTGAGATAATCATATGGTTTCTGCTAGATTTATTGTTGATGTGATCAATGATACTTATGGTTTTCCTAATATTTAACCATCCTTGCATTCCTGGAATAAATCCTACCTGATCAAAGTGTATTATTCTTGTGATAAGCTGCTTTAGTTTTTTTTTTGCTAATATTTTATTTAAAATTTTTGCATCCATATTCATGAGGGAAATTGGTCTATAATTTTATTTTTACATTTTGTCTCTTTCTGATTTAGGCATCAGTACCATATTTGTGTCATACAAAGGATTTGGAAGGACTCCTTTTTCTCCAATTTTCCCAAATAGCTTGTAAAGTATTGGAGTCAATTGTTCTTCAAATGTCTAGTAGAATTCACTAGTAAAGCCATCTGGCCATGGAGTTTTTTCCCAGGGAATTCACTAATGACTTGTTCAATTTCTTTTTCTGAGATGGGATTATTTAAGTAATTTACTTCCTCTGTAGTTAATTTGGGCAATGTATATTTTTGTAAATATTCATCCATTTCACTAAGTTTGTCAAATTTATGTGCATATAACTGGGCAAAATAATTCCTAACTATTTTTAGTTTCCTCTTCATTGGAGGTAAATTCACCCTTTTCATTTTTGATACTCATAATTTGTTTTTCTTATTTTTATCATATTGGCTAAAGGCATATCATTTTTATTGCTTTTTCATAAAAACAGATCTTAGTTTTATTTATTAGTTCAATAGGGTTCTTAAATTCAGTTTTATTAATCTCTCTTTTGGTTTTCATTATTTCTAATTGAGTATTTAATTGGGGATTTTCAACTTGTGCTTTTTCTAGCTTTTTCAGTTGCATGCCTCATTTATTGACCTCCATTTTCTCTATTTTATTTATGTATGCATTCAGGGATATAAAACTTCACCTGAGAACTACTTTTGCCACATCCCACAAGTTTTGGTATATTGTCTCATTATTGTTATTCTCTTGAATGAAGTTACTGATTCTATAATTTTTTGTTTTACGCACTCATTCTTTAGGATTAATTTATTTAGTTTCCAATTAGTTTTTCATTTATCCTTCCACAGCTCTTTATTACATATAATTTTTATTGCATCATGATCTGAGAAGGATGCATTTAATATTTCTGCCTTTCTGCACTGAATTGAGAGGTTTTATGCCCTAGTAAATGGTCGATTTTTGTATATGTACCATGTACTGCTGAGAAGGTATATTCCTTTTTATCCCCATTCAATTTTCTGCAGAGGTCTACCAAATCTATCTTCTCTAAGATTCTATTTACCTCCCTAACTGCTAGAGAAAAAAGGTGCTTTCAATTTTTTATAGCCTTCACTATTTAAAAAATTTTGCTCTGGGGCAATAATTTCTGTGTTTTCAGGGTCTGATGGGCAGGGATTGGAGCAGCCAGGGTTCACTCTGCCATCCTGGTCCCTGGAAGTTCAGAGAGGTGCTTTTTAAATTTCCAGGCAGTGGGTTGATAGTCCCAGGAGTAGCTGCTGCCACTGCCATGGGCCCTGCATTTAGCTCTTACCCAGCTCCAACATATCCCAGCCCTGTGGTGATAGGCAAGGGAATTGCCCTTGCAGTTGGTGGATCAACTTGCTGTCATGCCACTTGCTGTCCACTGCATGCACCATGCCATATGCTCTTGGCTACCTGCCAACTTAAATAATTTTTTAAAAAGGCATTAAGTGACTTGGTCACATAATAACTGTGAGGGGCCAAATAAAGACTCATGTTTTCCTGACTCCAGGCCCAGCACTCTATCACCTTGTCATCTAATTCCAGGATGCAAAAAAAAATATCACCCACCTAACTGAAGAGTGTGAGTTAACTCAGATTTTTAACTATACATGTTCCTCTAGTTAATTTGCACACATGAACAATAAGGCCTAAAATTTAATTTGCTCCAACTACAATGTAACTGGCAACTTTGAATGAATTATTAATTAAAATAAAAGCTGAATATATCATATAAATCATATAATTAAAATAATCTAACTCACACACATAGATTTCTGATCAAGTGAAAATTTCTGGGTGCACCTGAAAGAGAGAAAAGAACAACTGCCTAATCATTAGATTAGAATCTGACTCTAATGCCAACTCTCAGAGACACCATGTCATTCCTTGGAGGAAACAAAATGTGGAAATATAAAATATATTTCTATTTGTAAAGAATTTCTGTGGGCTGTATAAAAATTAGAAAGCACTTTTTTTTCACTAGCATGATGAATCACACAACATGAGCTTGCTTATGCTTAGGATCCAGTAGATTTCTCTTGGCTGATTCCAAATTTAAACCACTTGCAGAAAATTGTGGAATAAACATAAAGAAGAACTGTCAGCCCTAGAAGAGCTAAAATGTGGACAAGATTCAGTAGATAGTGTATTGGACTTCATACGAAGACCTGAGTTCAAATCATACCTTTTACTACACTCATACAGATGGACATACTATGTATGTGATCCTCGGCAAGTTACTTTACCTCTTGCTACCTCAGTATCCTCATCTGTAAAATGGGGGTGACAATAAAAAGCCCTTACCTCATAGGTTGGTTGTGAGGCTACAATGAGATAACATTATAAAATGCCTTGCAAATCTTCAAGAGCAAACCATAAAGCATGAATTATTGTTTTTACTATTATTGATGTCATTGTCATTTATCTCATTGTCATAATCATCATCATCTTCATCCCCCAAGTACTGAATGCTGTAATGGTCTATGCATGAAGGACACTGAAAACTTGAAGTTTCCAGAGCTAAAGGGCAAAGCCAGAATGTACACACACACACACACACACACACACACACACACACACACACACACACAAGAACATGAAAACAAAAGTGGGATTGATGACAGGACTACAGGTTCTTTTTACAAAAAACCTTGAATGGTGGAAAGAGGACTATCTCTGGAGTAAAAGGACCTGGATTCTAAGCCTACCTGACATTTACTACCTGTGCAAAAATAATCTCTCTGGGATTCAGTTTCCTTATCTGTAAAATGCTACTAGTTAGAATTTATATAGCAACTGTGGATTTTCAAAGCACTGACATGTTATTTCTCTTCATTCTCACAACACTCTGAAGCGGGTGCCGTTACTACACCTCTTTTACAGGTGATGAATCCGAGGCTAAGAGAGGTTAAGTGATTTGCCCAGAGTTATACAAGTAGTAAGAGTTTGAGCTGGCTTTTCTACCCAAGTTTCTCCCAAAGCCAAGTCCACTATGCCACTTGCCTGTCTCAATGAAATAGAAGGGTGTGACTATATAGCCTTTGAAGTTCTGGCTGTAGATTTAGTATCACTTGAAGCTCACATCCAGTTCTTTGTGCCCTCATTTAGGGTTCTTTTGACAAAGATACTGGAGTAGTTTGACATTTCCTTCTTCAGTTCATTTTATAGATGAAATTTATAAACAACTTTAAGTGACTTGCTCGGCGTCATACAGCTAGTAAATGTCTGAGGCCAGATTTGAACTCATGAAGATGAGTTCCTGACTCCAGGTTCAGCACTCTATACACTTTACCACTGAAATATTTGTGACCTTATCAGACTATCATGGCATAGTTACAGTGACGTACAATCTCTGAATTCCTGGAAAATGCCAGTTATACCACATATGCATATAACAGAACAAACTACACAGGAGAGAAATGTTTAAATAAAAATGAGTATTGAAGTGGTTACTATGTACATGCTGCCATCCCCTGTGTCCCTACCTCCTTAACCCAGCCCCACCCTCATCTTCAACCACACTCTCAGCATAGCCAACAAGACAATTACAAATATTCTTCAAGTCTTTAATTTCTTTTCCTTTTTGTATTGCCATAATGTGTCATCCTGATGTGGTTTAATGGGTTCAGGGACCCCCAAGGATTGAAGTACATGAGAGTGTCATCTAGAATGAATTCACTGATGTAAGCAGTCTTTAAGTCAAGGTGACAAAAGTTTTATTGTAACACTAATATGGCAGGCAGAGCCCTCTAAGGAACTTGCAACTTAACAGGAGTGATGTAAAGCTTATATAGGAGAAGGAGTAGTATCTGGTAGATATGCTAATTAGGTGATAACAAATAATCTTAGTCCCAGGCATCACTCACTACTAGAATTCAGAGGATGAGGGTCCTAAGGGGGTGTATTTTTGGTCTGTTACATCTGTGGCAAGATAGCTTTGAGAGCTATCATCAGTAGCTTGAGCTTTGGATTTTATATGATCATTTGTAGGAATCAATACATGATAGTTCTGCTGGTACAAGACAGTCCTGTTCATACAAGGGAAATTGTTCAAAGGTCATCTTATTCTTGTAATGTGCAAAAATAGTTTGCCTCACTGGGGCTCACTCATGAGAAATTACTAAGCATAGTGACTGTCTTTGGGCTGGAAAGAAAATAGTTAGGGCAGAGTTTTGAGGCTAGGGAGAAATGTGACCCTGAAGGTGGGGTCCAAACACAAGCACCAAAGCACCCCATCAATTACAAGAGTATGATTAAATGGGGGGGGGGGGAGCTGAAGCATCAAGAAAAATTGTTCTCAATGCATTTCCTTTCATTAAGCAAATACCAAGAAAAGATGAATAAGTGGGTCAAAGAACAAATCGTAGAAACAATAAATAATTTCATTAAAGAGAGCAACAACAATGAGACAACATACCAAAATTTATAGAATACAGGCAAAGCAGCACTTAGGGGAAAAGTTATTTCTCTAAAGAAAAAAATCAGACTTCAATGTAACAACTGGGGAGAAGGGAAAGTCGAAAATCTCTCTGCTCTCCCACTCCAATTTTCTCGCTGCAAAGTCTGGCAGAACACAGAGAAAGCAGCTGGATGAAGAGAAGGCAGAAAATAATAGGGTGAGGGCACCAATGCTCCCTACCATAAGGTTTGACTGGCAGACATAAGGGCTTGATCACAGAGGCCAGTACAGGGAGAACCGGGTAAGAGAAATAAGAAAGGAAATGGAGAAATTGGTGCCTCTGTTTTATTATGTTTGTTTGTTTGTTTTTCCTCTCTTCCAAACAAGGCAGCTTCCTTAGGCTGAATAAGGGAAGAGATTAAAGGAGAGATATGGAAAAAAGTTAATTCTACCATCAAGCCCCTCAGTATCTTGAACAGCGTGTCTCACCACCCCTCCAAAAATCAGGAACTCCCTTAATTTCAACCACTGACATACTCATATTCACTGTATTTGCCACCTTTACACCAGTCCCTCTCTAGAATCACCCTTTGCTGTAAGAGATACATCTGATTCCTGGGCACTATCACTACCTGGAGAATCAGGAGAGAGATAACCTAATCAGGAATATATTTTTCAGAACAGGAGAATGGGAAAAGATGGGGAGAGGTGAAGAGAGAGGAGAGACTCTGGGTTCCCATTTGCCAAAGTTTAAATTAATCCACCCCTCTCAACTATCCGCATGTTGACCCTTTACTTGTTGTGGTTACAGTTGTGTTGTAACTCCCTCTTTTTCCATCTAGAAATAAAATAATAATTCACTGGGAAAGTTCAGAAGAAGCAAGTACCCTTGGCTTTCAATTGGTCACCATTTAACTAGGACAAATTCCTGTGACTGTGACTCTTTAACTAGCACAGCATCATAATCCAACAGGAAGAGAAGAAAGAACCTCCGGGCGGGCACTCAATTCTTTTTACCTAAATTTCTAGATCTATTTGTGATCTGAGTCTGAATTACACTGCTCACTGACCCTATTGTACCCGAAATGGACCATCTGTTAAAATGCTGTTTCTTTATTAGTTTATTCATCTACATCCCCATGGGGGGCGGGAGGTCTTATTCTCAGTCTTAATATCAAGAATAGGAGACTTGTTGGGTAGGGCAGATACAGAACCGGACAAGCCAGAATCCCCATCGTGCCTGCTGCCTACTGAGCCCCTTTCTTCTTTCCTTACCTCAAGGATTTTTCCTCCAGATCACAACTCTGACAATGACTGCAACGAGGAGGAGGACAGCAGAGATGACCCCTGCAAAGAGCCCTGCAGATGAGGACTCTGCCTCTAAAAGGAAAACAAAAAGTGAGAAACACTGCTCTTTCTTTGGGCTCAGGTCTGTCTCTCTCCAAACACAGTCCAACTCTTTCCCACTCAAGAATAGCTCCATATCCTTCTGTCACTGGAAGCCGGGAGGCTTGGAGAGCTCCCCAAGCCCCACCTCACTGTCCTCACCCCATTTTAGGAAGAGCGGCTCAGCTAGTCCCTCATGCTGCGCTCGGCAAGTACATCTCTGTTCACTTCCAGAGAGCATCCCCACAGCTGCCTACTTCTGGAAGGTCCCATCTCCCGAAGTTCTCCTCTCAATGGGCTCCGTCTCCTGAAGCAGTTCTCCACCCGTCAACCAAGTCAGGGAGATCTCCTCTGGGTAAAAGCCCCGGGCGCGGCACTGCAGGAACATTTCCCCGTCAAACTCGTGTCT
>JAQQSW010000097.1:22221-47488 GCA_028646575.1 Pseudocheirus occidentalis
CTCAGGCAGGCTCAGAGCAGGCTACAGCTGAAGGCCCAGAGGCAAGGCTGCTGTTTGCTGATTGGTTCGGTGATACTAAAGTGCACCTGGGTTTTTCTTGTTAGGGCTTGCTGGTTCCACCCTCCTGGGTTTAAACTCTGTACTGTCTTCTTTCCCCTTTCCTCAGCCATGCCCAAGCCTGATGTTGTTTCCACTAATTCAAGATTTTACTCTGGGTGGGATGTTTAATTCTGGACTTTTCTGGGTTGGGGAGGGGGGAATCAGAGCAACTAAACTTTATTCCTCCATCTCGGCTTCTGGAAGTATGGGTGTATACTTTTAAACATTCTGGTTGCCCCAGAAAAAGTTGATAATCCTGCTGTGGGCCCCGAGTTTTTTCCTACCTGGTTTGATAATCCTCTGTCTTGTGATGAGATGGCCAGGCTGGGTGAGTCTGATGGCTGACTGGGACTTCTTCTCTGTCTGCTGTTCTCTGCTCTCAGCTCCACGTTGGTGTGGCTCCCTTGTGCTCAGCATTCTCCTTTCCCCAATCTGAGTAGGCAATTTCCTGGGCTGGGAATCTGTCCTGCTCAGTCTAACAATGGGTTCTGTCACTTTTAAATTCATTCAGATTCACTTTTTAGCCTTTAGTGACAGATTTCCACTGACCTTTTTCTTAGCCTTATTTTTCCTGTCTTTAAAGGTGTGGAGATAGCCCCGAGTATTGCCAATCCTCTCTCCTGTAGACTCGGGCTGTGACTTTTCCCTGACTGCCTTGGGGCCAGGCCGAGTTTCGGGCTGGGCTGGCCTTGGCTCACAGTCTGTCAAGATGAGTCCCTCCTGCCACCCTGCCTTCAGCAAGAGATGTGTTTTCTGTATTTTTGTGGGGTTTGGAGCCCTAAGATTTGTTTAGAGTCGTATTTTCTGGGTATTTAAGGTGGCTGAGTGGGAGCTGCAGAGCTTTGCTGCACCATCTTGGCTCCACCCCCCTGATAATATTTGTTAAAGTACTTAACACAGCTCCTTACACAAAGTAAGTGCTATATAAATACTGGCTTTTATTACCATTACTTCCTGTGAAAATCTTCCATGTCTTTGCTGAGCTAATAGGAAAAGGGGTTTGTTTCCCCTGTGTGGATAGAGACATGCTGTCAGTGAATCAACCAGCTCTAGAACTCAAAGAGCACCAGGAAAATTGGGGCAGAGAGTCAGAGTCCAGGCTAGATAATCAGATAAATTGGGCTGAATCCCTATTCCCTTTCTGATAGTGCTGTCTTATTACACCATGCCCTTAAATAAAACACATCCTCAGAATATCTGTACCCTCCCTCTTCCATTTGGGTTACTCCTGTCATGTCTCCCCTCTATCCCCATCCATCCATTCTCCCACCTATTCTTTCTGGTGCCATTTCCCATCTGTTTCACTCTCCCTGTAGTAGACCAGATTTTCAGGGCCCCTGGCCCCATTAAGGAAATGCTCCCTTCTTCTGTAAGGTCATCAGGCAGATATGCAGGAGGAGTATAATCTTGTTGGGTGGGTGCTATCATTGGTTCTATGAATATCTAAAAAAAAAGTACAGGGTAGTTAATTTGCAAGTCTTGTTTGTGACTCCCTGTTTGCTTGTGCCTCTGGACATGGTCCTAGGATAAAATCTTAATGAATAATTAGCCTTGGGTTGGGATAGGGAGTGGTCGATTCCAAAGGAGGGTCCTTACATTCTGGTTATGCCAGAATCTCTGCTATAGGGAACATAAGCTCTATGATTTTCTTGTATCCTTGGCTCTGTATGAAATGGTTCTGTAATAAACAGACTATAGAATACATCCCCATCTGTCTTTTATTCAGCTGGTAGCTAGGCCACACAGCTGTGCTGGACACAGCAAATGGCGCCCATAACATTGGGGAATTAGGACGGCAGTCAAGTCTCTAGCAACCAGGCCCCTGGAGTTGCCAGCAGGTAGCGCTAGCGGGCCCACAAGATATTCGAGGGACAGCGGATTTCATTCAAGGTGAGGGGAAGGCTCTAAGGAGAGTGATCACTGGCTTTCTCAGTTTTTCAGTTTTCAAAATTTGAAGCTCACAGAGACGTTAAAATGGGAGGAACATTGGTGAAGGGTTTAAAACATGAAGGAAAAGATCTGAGAATATTACAACTTATAGTCTGTAAGGAAGGGATTTACATTAAGAAACAGATTCCAAAAAAATTTTTTAATAGTCTATCAAGCAGCTCCATGGTTCCCAAGCTGCTCTCAGATCAGAGGACCTGATTGGGAAGTAGTGGTAGAGGCGTTAGTTAATTATTTTGAGAATGAGCAGGAAAGTGATTCTTGTTCTGATGTGGGCACAAAGGTACCCTAAGGATCTATAGTAATGGTTACTTTCCCAGGCCCCCCAGGGGGGTTTGAGGCTTATTCTTGGTCCATTCTGTAACTTGAAGGTGCTTTGGTGTTCCTTTCCCTTATCTCGATATAACTTACATCTTGCAAGCAACCACCTTCCTCACCTTATGTGTACCTATCTGGTCCCTAAATCTCCAACCCCCATTAGAAACTCTGAAATTACATCTTCATCCTATATACTATATGTAGTTTTCTGGCTATAAAAGTCTAGTCCTTTTCCTATAGCATTGCCTTTGTTTAGCTCCTTGCTAAGTCTCAGGCCCACATGCTTTTACATTAATAAAGCTCCCTTTGGCTAACAGAAGGTCTGATTGAATTCTTTCAAAACTCTGAACCAGCTCTCCCAACCTTGAACCACATCATTTTGGTGCTGCAATGCAGGAGTCCAAGTATTGGACTCTGATGATCTTCTCCTAGCCACTATGATAACAGGTAAGCGCTCTTTTCATTGTTCTTTTCCCCAGACCTTTCTGCTCCCTAGCAGACTGTCTCCCTAGAAGTGAGACCCTTGGAATGCCCAGACACTGTCAGTGGAGTCTGAAACTCCACTGACTTCTGGGTGGTCAGTCAGACTGTTGACCCTTTTATAAGGGGACGCCCTTGTGCTGGGTCAGTCACTTTTGTCTTCTCCCCTCTGTCCTGAGATGCTGGGATGTGTGGTGAGAAGTTTCTAGGAGACTGCTAGGCAGGAAATTTGGGGAGGAGATCTTAAGGAAATGCACCTAGTGTTCCATTGCAACACAGCCTGACTACAAAATAATCTAGAAAAGTGATTTGTGAAGGTGATTTCTAAACTAAACAAGCTTAGTAAGAAATTTGGTCTCCAAAACTTAAAGAAAAGGCACCTTGCTCTGTTTGAGTGAACTTTTTACCCTGTGTTGTTCCTTCCCTTCCCCTGTGGGAGTCTGGGGAGGTGTGGAGGTGGGCCTCTGTGCCTGGTTGTCTTTGGGGGTCGCTGTACCCCGGTTTCAGGGTCTCTGTGCCCTGTGTTGTTAACTCAAAAGTTTGTATGCATTTCCTAGTCTTTTCTTTTAAAGTGCTAAGAGTATTAGGCCTTAGAAATTAAAATGTTACCACTAGTGAGTATGAATCCAGATTTGATTTGCTCAACCCTGTGTATTCCTACTAAGTTCTTAAAGGCCTGGTAAGCTTTGTTATTGTGATAAGCCTTGTTTAATTGGGAAAGTTCATGCCTTAGAAAAAGGTAAACATCTTTTGGTACTTAGGAATTTGTAATTATGGAGAATTTTGCTTTTGTGGCACTTTGGGATTTGTGATGCTTAAAAGACATTTTATACCAACATGGTTTGATAAATCTCAATCTTTAAGATTTCCATCTAATTTATTTTATTAAAGTTTAGTGACTATTTCCTTTAACATCAGGATAAACTGTAACCCTTTTTGTCTTAGAAAGGGGAATCCTTTTTACAAAGAAATGTTTTGCAAAATCTTTTTGTGTAATTCTAAAGGCTTACTAAATTTTCATTTGCAAGCTAATTTTTTGCAATAATTTGATAATGCTAACAATTATATCAAAACCTACTGTGAATTTTCTAAGTTTCACTCATAGGTTTGTTGCCTTAAATAGGTGCTTTCAGAAAAACAGTCACTGGTTCATGCTTCGGGTATCCTAAGAAGGAAAGGGCACTAGTCTTGTGACTTGGTCTGAAAGTTAAACATCACACTCTAAATTTTTAAGCACTGGGTATAGAAGTGAAAAGTTTTGTAAGGTTTTGCAATTGATCTCTAAGGAGCCAGCCGCCGTCTGCACTAGGTAAGACAGTCCATCCTTCTATCAATAATATGATCTGGGAATAGAACTGATATCATCTGAAGCTTCTTGTTTGTGCCATAGCTAAAACAATTTGGCAATCGCTTATGAAAATTATAAGATTGTTGGTTATGTGTTAATGCTAAAACCTAAAGCTGGTAATTAATTACTCTGTGTGTGTGTGTGTGTGTGTGTGTGTTGTATGGAAAGGAGGATTCTTTTGCCCATCCAGAGCAGTCCTCAGGGGAGTCAAAAAACACAGCCGATGGCAGCTCTATCCCATGGGGTGGAAAAGGCAGCTCTTCTCAGGGGTCTTTCTCCATCCTCCCCAATTTTATAAGCTTGCCAAAGAGCTTGTCTGGGTTATGGAGTTCCTAACCAGGGAATGTGGCATGCTGGGAATTTGCAAATATATAATAATCATCTCTAATGATGGGTTTTTGCATGAGGACAAGTTTAAATTTGAAATATGTGTCCTGGTAAAATTCTTGATTAGTGAAACTAGCCATCTGAGGTAAAAGCTCTTGGGACTGTAACGAATTCTGTTTTGAGAGTTATCTGATGGATCATTAAAATACATCAATAGTCAGTAGTCAATGATGCACCTTCCACAGAGGAATGCCACAAGGTACTCAGGGAATGTGACTGTGTCTGGAAACACTGAGAGGACAATCCTAGCCTTAGTTTAGGATGGGATCCTCGTTCTGTTAACCCACTGTGTTCCTTTGAAAAGGAATATTTCAAACCTGACTATTCCTGAGTCTGGCTATGAAGTAAAATTGATGCATGGTTGTAAAACTGTTATGTTTCTATCTAATCAAATACTTGTTTTCCTTTTATGGTAAAGTTCTGTAATCAAAACAAGTGGAAATGAAAGACATGTGAGCACAATGCACATATGTGAAATTTTGCTATTTTCAATCTGAATGTGTAGTCATTCCACACCCCAAACAATTGGGCAAATTAGTAAATCCCTGGAACAGAATATTGTAAAACTGACCATTGTGAGCCAGGAATGCTTTCAGTTTTAATCTAAATTGAGTTGAAACTAGAAGATGAAGAAAAATTGTGTAAAATGTAATGTTTTATGTCAAGTTACTTCTTCTATTTTGAAAACCAGGTATATGTATATATTTACCTGTAGTTATGAATGATCCTCTGTGCAAGGTGAATTGGAAATGTGTTTTTGTAGAACTCTTATTGAGTAAATAAAAATATAGATATAGATATAGATAGACATAGAGAGAGAGATTTATGTAGAGGGATGTGGCTCAATTTGAAAAATACATCTGGTTGAATTAATTTCACTGGACTGGTAATTAAAGGGGTTTTGAATTTAAAAGTTTAAAGGTGAGAAAATAATTGTGTTGTTAGTAAATAGTTGTGTTATCATATTTTGAAATATTGTAATTTAAGAAATCATAAACTTTCAAATTTTTCTTTGTTTAAAAGGAAGTTGCAGCTATCATTTAATAAATATATTTGTGAGAAGTAATTATTGGTAATTATGTAAAGAAAAGACAAAAACCTAAGTTTTGTCAATTATGTGGGAAAGATTTTTATGACCAGAGAATTTAGAAACTGTGTATTAGTAAATGATATTAGGATAAATTGTTTTTGGAAAAGGGAAATATTCTTATTAAGAAATGTTTTACAAAATCTTTTGTTGTATGATGATAGGGAACAAACAGGTTAGTAGATAAAGGGACCAGGAGAAACAGACCCTAATATTTGGAGAGTGATGTTTATGGGTTTAATAAGATGAGGCATACAAGATAAGAAAGAGCAGGTAGAGATGCCTGCCTTTTAGTACATTAGATATTATGTGTAGTTAACTGTGTACCTTTAAAGAAACAAGATAACTGTTAATGAGTATGGGAGGAAGGAGGAGTCAGGTGACCCCTAGAAACCTTATCCATCCCAGGAAAGGGGCAATAAGAAATTTAAAATTTGTAAAGGGAAAGTTAGTAATTCTAAAAAGACTTTGTAAGATTTCTAGTTATTTTATTAATTGTGTATAGATTTTGTAATATTCAAACTTACCATGAACTTTAATTTCAGGTGGATTGCTTGAAGAGTCTTTATTTTGATTAAGTAAGGAATTTCTCCACTCCCCACGAGGAAGGTGGTGGGTAGGGGCAGCAGTTACTTCAGGCTCTGAAGTCACTCACTGAGCCTCACTCAGCCTCACTGAGTCAGTCTCGAAACTGGCCCTTTAAAGTTGGTATAATTGATTTCTAGTAATTGGTTTTTGGTACCAGTTTGGAATTTAGAACAGGGATTAATTATGTATATGAGTCCTGGTAAATCTTTGTGGTATACTGTATGTTGCTTTCATGAAAGTTTGGTGACACCAGGATAAATTCAAACTATTTTCTTTTGAAGAAAAGTAATACTTTTAGGAAGGATGTTTTGCAGAAAGCATCTTACTGTTTTGATCTGAATTTGTGGTTATTGTATGGTATAAGTAAAAGCTAACATTTGTAATTGAATGTATAAGTAAAAGGTTTAGATTCCTGAAGGAAGAATAAACTTGGGAGAACATTCTTTTCTGAATAATATGGGAACAATTAGACTAAGGGAAAAGAAGTTTGTGAAGCAAAGGAGCAAACACAATATTGAATCATTATCCCATAAACTAAGGCTGGGATACATCTGAGCTACTATAATGTATGTATGTGTGTTTAGGATCTGGGCTATTCAGCCTCAGATCATATTCTTTTTTGTGTATTAAAGAATGTGGTATTTGGTTTAGTCATCTAGCTGTCACTAGATATTTTTCTGTATGGAGTAGGATATTTAAATGTTTCAAAATGATGTTGGAATAATTGAGTATTGGTACAATTGATTGAGGGACCTAGCTGTTATTCTATTAATTACTGAAACTAGATCAGAGATGTCTTCTATGTGAGGAAAAGAGTTTCAGTGCAAATTTCTTAAATGGAGGTAAATTATGGAATACTTTTGTATAAAT
This sequence comes from Pseudocheirus occidentalis, assembly GCA_028646575.1. NCBI lineage: Eukaryota > Metazoa > Chordata > Mammalia > Diprotodontia > Pseudocheiridae > Pseudocheirus > Pseudocheirus occidentalis. Next base: position 29,346 of record JAQQSW010000097.1, read on the forward strand.
GGAAAAGTCAGCTTCATTCAAAGTTTGTTACTATTGTGGAAATAATACTTGTTTAGACGGTGTGTTCTGTGGTGCTAACATGTTTCATTAGAAGCAACTTATTGGTCTGTACTCTTTTGGAATTAATTACTTAAGGATCCTCCAAAGGTTTTTTAATAACTAGAGTCAGGAGGACTTGAGTTCAAATCCGACCTCACACACTTGACACATCTACTAGCTGTGTGACTTTGGGCAAGGCACTTAACCCCAGTTGTCCTCTGAAATATACATGTAACTGTGGACATATTCAGGATTTATATGGGCAACTACTATGTCTGGATAAAAAACTTCTCATGTTCAAGAACATCTTATTACATGCTTTGCTGCTGTGGGTGTGCCAAAACTAATAATTAAAAACTGACAATGGCCCAGCTTACACCTCAAAAAACTTTGTTATATTCTGTCTTCAGTGGGGTATTCACCATGCTACAAAGCTTCCTTATAACCCCACTGGTCAAGCTATTGTTGAAAGAAAAAAATGCACCCTTAAAACTGCTCTTTAAAAACCAAAAGGAGGGACCTGTTGCATGAGTACCCCGAGACAAATTTTGGGGTTGTCATTACATGTAATAAATTATTTAACATTAGATCATGAAAATAAAACACCAGAGGAAAATTTGGGGGGCGTTACTGACCATACAATTGGCAATTCTAAAAGGTCACACAGCCCTAGGCAACTGCAGTTACTGAATGGGTGATATGGAAAAATGTTAAGGGACAAAGGTGAAGTCTGCACTCTGTGCGTGGCCGAGGCTTTGTGTGTGTTTCCACAAATGATAAGAAGGAAGTTTGGATACAAGAAAGGAGAACAAGGACTGTGCCAACAGATGCAGAGACCACACACTTGGCCCCCTCCGGACCAGAACCAGATGAAGCCAACAGTGGAGAAGGAGCCAGAGCCAAAAGGAGGGTATGCAGATCTTCCATTTTTGAATTGTAGGACTGATGTACCTGCTTGCCATCAGGTGGATCAGCAAAACTACGTTGCCTGGCACAATGACATGAACATTAAACACAGACATGGAGGGTATCTTTAAAAAATTGGTTTGGACACTTCCCCAATAACAACAGTTTTTGCTATTTTTGCTCCTAATGGGATATACTTGAGCAAAATTGACCACAGCTTTGTACAGGCTTGTTTAGGAGGGAGGTATGCAGTCATGTGGGGAAATCTTAGCTATGTAAAAATCACTAAGGTTGATAAGCATTATAATGTTACATGTGTTAATTGTAAGGTTTCTGAATGTCATGATAATACTTCTTCGGGACAATTGCCATTTGTTATAAGAAGACTTAGTATGATTATGATTCCTGTGGAGAGTAAGCATTGGTTTTACTCTCTGGCTGATCATTCTATTGCTCAAATTAATCAGCAATTGGTTTTTAATCGAAAAAGAGGTGTATTTCCTGTATTGCTGTAGGGATAATTGCTTTAATTTCTACTATAGTGAGCAGTGTTGCTATGTCTATGTCTGTCAGCAATGTAAAAAAATCAGATAGTGCAAGATCAGTTTTTGCATGAATTGTCTGCCAATGTTTCACGAGGATTTTTGTTACAATCAGAAATCAATAAGAGTTTCTATAAAGCAATAGCACAGCTCAGAGATGATGTAATTGCCTTAGCTGAGGAAATTGAGTTAATGCAAGTTAAGCAAAAGTTAATATGTGATTATAGATATATGTATTTCTGTATGGTAAATAAAAAATATAAAGAGTCAGAATATGACATAGCCCAAATTAGAAACCATCTTAATGGACTATGGGGTGACCATAATACATCTCTTGACATAAATGATTTGGAGAATTTAGCTCACCTCATGGATCAGGAAAGACAGCACTCACTATTCCCAAATCCAGAGGCACAAGGCATTGTTGATTGGATTAAGAGAGCTCAGGGGATATTACCTGGGTAAATACAGCAAATTAAAACTTCCTAGGAATAGGGGTGGTTCTACTGGTTTAATGTACCTGTTTACCCATCCTTATTTCCTGTTTTTCTCGCATCATTTAAGGACTTGCATACAATATCCAACTGCATGATTCTGCCCCTGGCCCTATATATGGATACTATAGGGGAGATGTAGAAAACTCCCAGAAATCTCCTTGGTTTCATTAATGGGATGTTCCCATCTCCTATATATAGATACTAAATGGGAGATGCACAGAACTCCCAGAAGTCTCCCAGTCTTCATTAATGGGATGTTCCCCTCTCCTATAAATAAATAAAATGGGGGAGATATAGCAGACCAGATTTTCAGGGCCCCCTGGTCCCATTAAGGAAATTCCCCTCTCTTCTATAAGGTCATCAGGCAGATATGCAGGGAGAATATAATCTTGTTGGGTGGATGCTATCATTGGTTCTATGAATATCTAAAAGAAAGTACAGGGTAGTTAATCTGCAACTCTTGTTTGTGCCTCCCTGTTTGTTTGTGCCTCTGGACATGGTCCTAGGATAAAATCTTAATGAATGATTAGCCTTGGGCTGGGGTAGGCAGTGGTCAGTTCCGAAGGAGGGTCCTTGCATTCTGGTTACGCAAGAATCTCTGCTATAGGGAATATAAGCCTTATGATTTTCTTGTATCCTTGGCTCTGTATGAAATGGTTCTGTAATAAACAGACTATTGAATACATCTCCATCTCTCTCTCTCTCTCTCTTTTATTCAGCTGGTAGCTAGGCCACGCAACTGAGCTGGACACAGCATCTCCCATGTCCTCTTTTTGTGTCTCCTTCACCTGTATCCCCTCTTCCTCATCCATTCTTCCTGTGGCTCCATAGGCTCACTCTTTCCCACCTGTATTTCTCCTTATGCTTTTGTCTTTCTCATCCCACAGCTCACTGGCTGCTGGCTGCTGAGGAGGCCTCTTCACCCTCATCCACTCCCAAATCAACCTGCATGTTCGGCAGATGCTCTTTTCCTTTCTGCTACACCAGGACCTTAGCTTCTTTCAGGAGACCAAGACAGGTGGGGTTTAGAGCCTGGATCTTTGGCTCCTCTGGGCATTCCTAACCCCTCAGAGTCCCTTTCATGCCCAACCCCCACCTCCTTCCATAGTTGAACGTACATTGAGCTGGATCCATGTCAGAGTGGGTGGTGGTGACATCAAATATTCTTGAAGAGATTTCTTGTCTTTCCCATTATATCCTACATGTTACTTTTAAAATTGTCATACTTGTTTGTGCTTCAGGAGCAGCAAGGTGGCATGGCAAGTTAGACAGACCTAAATTCAAGTGTAATCTCAGACACTCGGTGACCCTGGGCAAGTCACTTGATTTTTGTTTGCCTCAGTTTCCTCATATGTAAAATGAGGATAATAATAGTATAGCTGGTAGCTCCCAGGGTTGTTGTAAGGATCAAATGAGATAATTGTTGAAGTGCTTAGCATAGTGCCTGACACATAAGAAGCATTATATAGATATTAGTTACTATTACTATTATAACTACTGTTACTATTGATAAGATAAAATAAAGGCCAGTTATAAAATGGAGTTGGGTTAGTTTGGGAATCTAGAGAAGCAATCTGATTCTATCTTATGAACACTGACTCCATCTTCTTCTGTCATATGTAGTCTCCATTTTGTTGTTTTTCTGCTATTCTGTTAAAAGTCATCTGTTGTTTCATAAATGCAGGTGGATGCAATTAATCGACATCTTTCCATTTTATAGATAGAAGACCCCAAACCACTCCTACCACTTCCAACTCAACAGATCAAAACTCACTCTTTCCCCCTCCCAACTTGGAAAACTTCTAATCTTTCCTTCAATGAGAAATTAGGTTACCTAATTTTATATCCTGGCTGGTTTTTCTTATAATTAATGTGTTAAATTTTATTAGGTTTTTTATGTTGAGGGAAATGATTATTAAATAACTAGCTCTTAATATTGAAGAGACTCAGGATTTATCCTTCTCTGAAACCTCATTCTCTAGTATTAGGCTAAATCTGCCTCTGAAAGACATTGCTGATGATGAGATTGCATTGCCTTTCTCCTCAATCTTGCTGAATTCTCCCCACCCCATTCCAACCCCGCCCAGGTGGGCAAGGCCATTGGTTCTACTCTAGTTGAGGTGAAGATAAATTTTTTTTTATCAGATTTCCCAAAGCTAGGGCTGTTTGGAAGTAAATGACTTGCTCAAACTCATAGCCCCCAGTCCCTCATTATAATAGATCCACTTTCATTATAAAATTCATTCTCTCTCATTACTTGTTAACCAATCAGAGTATATTGCCACCTTAGGAATACCCACTCTTCCAAGGTCATATAAATGGAGTCTTTGGCATTTGAGAGTGTTACTGGACCTTTTTATTAATTATTGCTAGCATTATTAATAAGATGACTGCCCAGAAACTGTCTCTTGAATTTTTTAAATGTCACAATGTATGAAAACCTATTTCATTCTATATTCAGGATCTTTGGACTGACTGATGAGCCCATTCACTCACTTAATCTGACTGCCAGCTAATAAATTACTTTTGTTCTGATTGTTTCTTCAGTTTTTATTAATTAACTTCCATCCTCCTCCTCCTCCTACTACCACTACTACTTCTGCTACCACTACCACCACCGCCACCACCATCACCACCATCATCACTACCACCACCCCCAGTACTACTACAACTACTACTATGACTACAACCAGAACTACTACTGTTGCTGCTTATTTATGATTTCCCTTCTTTTCTCCTCTGTGCATTAAAAAAAAGTTACAACGGTCTTCTTAATTTTGGTATCACTAGTAATAACCCCTACTCCTTTACCTCCTCCAAAAAACTGAGAGAAGGGAGGAAGAGCAGAAACTTCCACTTAATGCTCATGATGTGTGTGTGTGTGTGAGAGAGAGAGAGAGTGTGTGTGTGTGTGTGCATGTGTGTGTGTGTGTGTGTGTGTGTGTGTGTGACATGTTGGATCCATAACTTCTCTTTCAGGCGTTAAATACAATGCTTCTTCATAGGTACTCTGCAAACTTACTTGATCATGGCTTTGATCATAGTTTTCAAGTCTTTGAAAGTTATTTTCTTTAGTGTGTGTATAAATTCTTCCCTCAGGTTTGCTCACTTCACTCTAAATCAACTCATACTACCCAGACTTCTTTAATGTCATCACTTATATAATTTCTTGCACTGTCATTTATTTCCTTACATTTGTGCATCCTAATTTGTTCAGCCATTCCCAAATTGTATGTCAATTTAATGCACTTTTGAAGATTCTAATTATTATTGTTTTCTTAATTCCCACCCCTCCTTTTAATCATTCTTTTCAGTATCAGGAAGTTTTGTTCCTCACTATTCTGTCTTCACTATTCTCTCTTGAGCATTCCCCACCAAAACCCACTTGTTTCCCCTCTCAAGTCTGAGGTTATCTATCCCACATGGCAGGTGTGTGTGTGTGTGTGTGTGTGTGTGTGTGTGTTTTCAACCCTCCTTTGTCACAGATAAGAAACAAATCCATTCCTAGGACTTCTCTTTTTCTTACTTTGAAGACATTAGGATTCTGAAGGGACACCATCCCCCTCCAAAAATAAACCCCTAATAATATCACTAGTTAGCATTTACATAGCACCTTAAGGCTTGAAAAGTGCTTTATAAATAAGATTTCATTTTACCCTCACAATTACTCTGGGAGGTAGGTGTTCTTATCCTCATTTTCAGATGAGGAAACTGAGGCATAGTGGTTACATGACTTCCTCAGGATTACATAGTTGATAAGTATTTTGGGTACATTTTTCAATTGCTTTTTTAAAAAATTACCTTAATTTTCAGATGAAGAAATCAAAGTGGTCTGTAGTCATATGAAAAGATGCTGTAAATCACTATTGATTAAAGAAATGCAAATTGAAATAATTCTGAGATACCATTTCACACCTACCATATTGGTTAATGTGACAGAATAGGAAAACGACAAATGTTGTTGATGTAGAAAATTGGAACACTAAAGTATTGCTGGGGATTCAACCATTCTGGAGAATAATTTGAAACTACACTAAAGGCATAGATGTTATATACTCTTTGACTCAGCAATAACAATATTAGGTCTGTATCTCAAAAATATTTAGTGAATAAAGGGGAAAAACTTTATGTACAAAAATATTTATAGCTGCTCTTTTTGTAGTAGCAAAAAAATAGAAATTGAGGGGATGGCCATCAATTGGTATATGGCTGAAAAAAAGCTGTGGCATATAATTGTGATAGAACACTATTGTGCTAAGAAATGTCAAGGGGAAGATGTTCCAGAATAACCTGGAAAGACTTGCATGAACTAACCCATACTCAAGTGAGCAGAAGTGGGAGAAGAGTGCAAACAGTAACAGCAATATTAAATGATGATAACCTATGAGTGACTTAGGTATTCTTAGCTATACTAAATCCAAGACAACGCTAGAGGATCAATGATGAAAAATTCTATCCACCTCCGGAAAAAGAACTGATGGAGTCTGAATGCAGATTGAACCAAACTCTTTTTTAAAAAAGACTTTATTTTTTCCTGGCTTTTTGGGAGGGAGGGGTATTGATTTCTTTTTACAACTTAACTAATATGAAAATATGTTTTGCATGATTCTTATATCAAATTGCCTGTCTTCTCAATGAGAGAGAGGGGAAGGAGGTAGGGAAGGAAAGAATTTGGAACTCAAAAAAAGTTTTTTTATGAATGTTAAAAATTGCTTTTTACATGTAATTGGGGGGGGGAACACATTTTTTTTTAAAAAGAACAAAATTTCCTTTCTAGTTTTATCTGACTTATGTTTGGATTCATTGTTCATATTCTGCTATGGTCTTTTCTCCAGGAATACTTCAAAGTCTTCTGGTTGCTTATCTATTTTGCTTTTTGGAATATTACATTCTCTCTCTCTCTCTCTCTCTCTCTGTCTCTGTCTCTCTCTCTTTCTCCCCTACACCCCAACCGTGTGTGTGTGTGTGTGTGTCTTATAGTTGTTATGGAGTCAGATTCACAATGACTTTTTTATGCTGTTAGTATTTCATTTATGAACTAATCTTTCCAGCTTTACTTCCTAAATTGGGTCTCAGTGCCCAGGAGTGGCTCCAACCCTTGCTGTGCTTTTGAGTGGTCAGTCCTGTTTGGTCTTGCCCTGGGTACATGAAGGGTTTTTTTTGCCTATCTCCCTCTCCCAGTATTAATCTCCTCCCAAACCTTTGAGGTTCAAAGCACTGTATGTTTAAGACTTTCTCTGGCATCTTAAGGCAGAGTGTTAAGACCTCAGAGCCCCTGAGCCTAGGCATTCTGAGTCTGACCTCTGAACCACTGTGATTTTTTTCTGTCCATTGCCACTCCGAAAGGTTTCCAAGTTACTCATCCCAGGAGAACCCTCTCCTCTTGCTGACTCTGGACATAGAGCCTTATAGGCAATATATGCCCTGTCTCTGCTCCCACTACCACTCACTTTCCTTGAACACCCTCTTTCCTATAGCCTATGGACTTTCAGTTGATTTTATATACAATTCTGAGGCAAAAGATATTACATACAGTAGTTTCTCATTAAATTACTTGATTATTATTCAATTTGATGTGAACTTTAAGATTTTGCTAGAATAGCTTTGTAGGAGCTAAGTAGCCTATGTCCTGGCCAAGTCAGTCACCTTAACACTAAGTCTTTGTAAGTAAATTTCTAAGCTTATGAGACATTATTCCTATATTTACTTTATATTGAGTAACTGTAATATTATAATTTTGCTTGCTTTTGCTTTGTCATTAAATATTTTTTTCTTTAACAGTTGATGGTGTCAGGGTAGCTGATGTCATGTAAATGAGCAGCTCCTAAGTAGGAGTGTACTCTCTCCAGATGGGGCAGCTGGGTGGTGCAATAGATAGACTGCAGACCTGGAGTGAGGGAGACTCATTTTCCTGAGTTCAAACATGATCTCAGTCACTTACTAGTTATGTGACCCTAGGCCAGTCACTTAACCCTGTTTATCTCAGTTTTCTATTCTATAAAATAAGTTGGAAAAGCAAACAACAAATCACTCCAGTATCTTTGGCCCCCAAAATTCCCAAATGTGGTTACAGAGTTATACAGGACTGAAATAACTCAACAGCTGCAACATTCTCTCAAAGTAGAATTACCCTTAGGTCCCTGAGAGAGTTTGAATTATAGTCATTTGGTGTGGTCTTCCTGTGGGAACTGTCAGCCAGGTGGGGCCCACCCCTCCAAATGAAAATGAGTCCAAGCTCAGTTGAAAGCAGAAAAGTTTTATTGGGAAGAAAATCAGACACTAGTGCTGAGGACCCTCCATACCAGGCAGAAAGGAGCCAATAGTCCAAGAGAGGCAGGGGGGGATTTATTCTTGAAAACCATAAAGAGGAGGCTCAAGGAGTGGTTGGGGAAAAGAATGAACACTCTTTCCAAGGAACAGTTGGACATAAAAGCAGGATATTTTCCAGGAACACTTGGTTTGGGCCAGTTCAGCAAGGTCAGTCAGCAAACAACAAAGGCATCTAGGAGCGGTCAAGACTTTGACTCACTGAAGACTTCTGAATGGTTCCTTTCAGCAAACAGGCTTACTCTGTAAAATAATTCATAGAAAAGAGACATATTAATCTGTAGAACCTTAGACCTGCTAGGGTGAAGTCAAGTTGGAGTGAGACAGCCAGCCCTGAGAGCAAGAGTTAGGGACATGTCACATTCAGGGAAAATAATCAGATCGAAAACATGGAAGTAGAATATTTGTCAGCAATGGCAAGATGAAGGGCATAGCCAAAGTGGAGTCATTCAGGGGAACTGAGTAAGTCTGAGTTACTGAGAAGTTAAAGATACTTCTTGGAGGGGTAGCTGGCAAAGCAGAGGACTAGAAGTGGAAAGGTCAATAGGGAAGAGAAGTTGGGATAAATGGTGGGGGAAGATTTAAAGTAGCCAGTGGATAATAGAAAGGTGATGAATCTGTAATTTTGTGGATTCCTTGATCTCATAAAGTCTCAATTAGTCTCACTTTTCTTCACACATTAGCTTTAGCATTTCAGAAACTTACATTCAGAAATCTCACATTCACCCTCTTAGAGAGTGATCTTAGAGTCACCCTCTGTTACTTGCCATCTTTTGTCCACTTTTTAAAAAAATATATACGTTTGTTTGCAAATTCTCTGCACGTACATATCTTCCATCAACCAAGCAACTTAGATTTTTTTTTTTTTGCGTTTTGGAGGGCAGGTTGGGGTTAAGCAACTTGCCCAAGGTCACACGGCTAGTTTTTCGTGTTAAGTGTCTGAGGCCAGATTTGAACTCAGGTACTCCTGACTCCAGCGCCGGTGCTCTATTCACTGCACCACCTAGCCGCCCCAAGCAACTTAGATTTTAAAAAAGAAATGCACATGTGGAAGCAAGAACAAAGAATGAAAACAAGAAAGCACAGTCCAATAAAAATGGTAGGAATGCAAAACCTCAGAATGAGTGGAATCTTCTTAGGGGAACTAAGGAAAAGAAGGTTGTTGGATTGGTTTTTTTTATTTTAAATAATGAACATCCAGACAGGGAAGTGGTCATTCAAAAAATCCAGCCTAGCATCATCACAAACTGCTCATGCCACTCTAACTGCATTTCCTTCTTTTTTTTTTTACAAGATTGTTCAACTGATAGATGAGGGTAATGAGGTACAAGCAGATTACCTTGATTTTAGCAAAACATCTCATGCTATTGTAACAGGGCATGAATAGAGTTCCCCAGCCTGTTTTTGGATGACCAAATGCAATGGCTCAGTACTTGGACACTTTGAGAATGATGAAATTCCTATCTGCCACATGTAGGACTGAGTACTAAGACTCTTTGGGGATGATGAAGCAATCCCCTTGTTGGCCACTGCATAGGAGAGCTGCTGACTAAGTGGTAGAAGGGAATGCCCCAACCTTATTGGTCTCTTTTCTCCCCACCGTAGTTCTTGTCAAATGTAGTCAGGTTGCATAGTAGTGTTGGTATGTAATATGGTTGTTATTTAGTAGGAACTCATTTTTCATATGGATTGGATCAGATAGTTATTGAGGTTCCTTTGAAATATCAAATTCCATGATTCTGTGAGTCTATCTGTGGAGGGGTTGAAGAGAAGTTGGTTTCCCTTCTCTCTATCAAGGTAGGAAGGTTACCTTAGCTTTAGAGAGTGATGGGAGTAACTTCTCCCAAGTTACCACTACAGCAAGTGTTCGCATGGGTTATCTGAGCCTGGATTTTGTGGCTACTGATTATTTTGTTTTCCATTTAGTTTTATTTTCCTGGGTAAATTCAGAGATGCTGAGATGGACCCACCTAGTCTTGCAGGCAGCTTTAACAGTAGGAGAAGCTGGAGATTCCAGTTCCTTTGATCAGAACAGAATGATATCAAGAAATGGGTTTTTTTTTCATGGAAGAGGATAGTACTGAGAAGAGAGCCAACTCAACTCCTGGCAGAGTTCCCCAGAAGACATGTCCCATGAGGGGATCAGTGAAGAACCAAGGTGAAATGCAAAATGCTTATTCAACTCTTCTGAAAACTGCTTCATATTTTGATGTTTGTCAGCCTCCTTGAAGAATATAGCAATAGTTACAAGTCACTGCATCTTCTTTTATGTGCATTTTTGTGTGCATTTAATGTTAAGATTTCTTTTGGTTTCCTATCTCATACCTGATTTTCACTGAAGATTGAATCTGTTTCTTCTCTGCCTTTTGAGGAAACTCTAATGAAATACCCAAACCTAAACTTTAAGCAGGTTTTCCAGGGTGGAAATGTAATGAGGGAAGGAGGAAATCCGTATTTACATAGAACTTCTTCTGTGCCAGGCACTGTGCTAAGCCACTTTAAATAAACCCCAAATAACTGTTTATTTATAAACATTTCATATTAATATATAAACATTATATATTTATTTATTTATGAACCCCTATTAATGATCTAAAGAATGTAAGAAAGACAGTCTAATCCCTGTCGCTAGAGAACAGATTTTCCCAGGACTAAACCCAGTCATTTTGTGCATTGGTCCAGAATAGAAGAGTCCCTTATTAGAGAGGAAGATGGCACAGGCCTAGCCCCCTGAATCCAGCAGCAGTTCTAATTGTTATATTTGTGGAGAAGATGGATATGAAATAAGCAATAATATACTTGATGGATTTACACCCTGTCAAATGGACTCAAAGAACAGTGCTTAAAGATTCTATGTCAGGAGAGTCAGTGAAGTGTCTTGGATATCTGTGCTATTTAACATTTTCTATCTATATCTGTATCTATGACTTGGATATGAAAGTTATAGGATAAAGATAAACTGAGACTAAGCTATTTTCTTACTGATTTATTAGCTGATTTTGATACCTCAGATGAAGTGATGGGAGACATGCTCATCAGATTTGCAGATGATGCAAAAATGGAGAGGAATAGCCAAGATACTTGATGGAAGAGTCAGGACCCAAGAAATTTGTGACTTGCTAAAGCAAAGGTTCTCAATGGGTGTGGGTGGATGTTTGTGTGAACTTGAACTTTTTAATGTATATTTTGATAACTGCATTTCAATATAATTTATTTTCTTTGTAATTGGTTTTTTTTGCTCATTTCAAAACTTTTTTTTGAGTCAACATTCTTTGGAATGCCAGGGATAGATCGCCAAAAAAAAAAAAATCAAGAACCCTTGGGTTAGAGTATTTAAGTTAAATCTAATAAAGAGAAATGCAATAAGGAGAAACTCAAAATGTTATGCTTGTGTTCACAAAAATAAGCTCTCTATGTATAGCATTTGTAGACATGATTAGAAAGCAGTTTGTATAAAAAAAAGACCAGGGTTTGCAAACTCAATATGTGACAGACTAGTTGTTTATCCTTCATTTTCAAGTAGATTATTTTAGCAGGCAAAGAACTAATGTAATATGGGTGCACTAAGAAAAATGTAATGAGAAGATGACAGTCTCTTTCTATGTTGCCTAAGTTAGACCAGTTGGAGTAGGGTATTGACTACACTGCAGTTGAAGAACATTAATAAGCTGAAGATTCTCTGGATAACAACCAGAAGGTGAAAGGCATTGAGTCTAGATCACAAGAGGATTAATGGAAAGAACTCTAGACTTTTAGCCTGAAGAAGATTCAAAACCTACGTATTTGAAGGGATATATATATATATATATATATATATATATATATATATATTCCATATATCCATGTGGAAGAGTGATTCGAACTCAGAAGGCAGTATCAAGACTAATAAGTGGGAGTTGCAAAGAGACAAATTTAGTCTTGATGTCAGTGAAAACTTCCTAATGATTAGAGGGGTCCACCAGCGCAATGGACTTGGGGGGCCCTCCTTAACTGGAGAGCAGAGACTGAATAAACGTCTAGGAAGTATGCTGCAGTGTAAATTTCTCTGGAATCTGAATTAGACTAGATGGTTGCTGAGAGTTCTTGCAACTCTCAAATTCTGAGATTCTCTTTTTATTCTGCCCATCTGCTGATGACATTTTTGTATTCCCAGTTGCCACTGGGTGGCAGGGTTTCTCTATAGCCAGTCAAGAAGTTAAGAATCTCTATATAAGGCCAGAGTAAGTTGGTTGCAACGCTTTATGATTGTCTACCATGGAGCATTATGTGCTCATTCTCTTCTTCTTGGTGACCGTCTCCATGACTGAGACTTGGGCAGGACAGTGGATAAGATTGTTAATCAGCTGTCTGGAGAATGTTTATTGGGTGGGAAGAGTCCCTGATGCCAAGAGTTCCTTATCTTCCATCTCAAAAAAGAGGCTCTAGGGAAGAGTTCTTATCCTCCAACGGAGTTTGGGGAAAGGTGCTGGTAGTGGTGGTGGTGACGGTAGTTGATGATGAATAAACAAGTCCGTACCTTGAATACTCTGTAGGGAACTCTGGTGTGGTTTTGCTAAGTTTGAGGGAAAGGGGTGAGAAGGGAAACGGCCCTGAGGGGTGCTAGAATCAAAAAAGGGAGCAATATTTCCTGGGGAAGCTAACGGGCACACACAGAGAGGGGGAGACAGAGGTGTTTAAGAGGGAGGGAAGGAGAATGCAGCCGGATCAGGGAGGAATAAAGGAAGTGTGTGTGTGTGTGTGTCTGTGTCTGTGTGTCTGTGTGTGTCAGTGTCTGTGTCCGTTTCCGTGTCCGTTTCTGTGTCCGTGTCCGGGTCCGTGTCTGTGTCTGCGCCTGTGTATGGATGAGCACTGGTGTACACAGGGGAGAAGGAAGTTTAGGTGTTCTAAGATAAGAATCATTGGAAAGGGGAGAAACATTCTATGGAGAGAAACCTGTGATCACAAGGGGGAAAAACCAAAAACCAGAGAGCTGGGAATCCCACAAGGTGATTTTGAAGAAAGTTCTTTATAAATCTTAAAGTTTTTGATAAATGAGATTTGTAAAATTATTGTTATCATCCTTGGACCATACTGGGGTCTAGAAGGGATACTGGGGGAAGATGGTCTTCGAACCTGTGCAGGGAGTAGCTGGACACCTAGACCGGAACCAGGGATACTCTGGCAGGGGAGGGCAGAGAGGCCGGTTCCGAGCTTATACGCGTTTGCTCTGTGACACCTCGGTCTTCACCTGCTGAAACCGTGTGGTGCCGGGTCTGAGACTGCACAATCACTGCCCGGCCAGCGCCCCATCCTGAGCCTGAGCAGAGTCCTCCGCTATCTCCCAATTCTTTCGGGCTGCCGTTCTACGAGCTATTTCAACACCGTGGTGACTGGGCCCAGACCGGGGCTGGAAGAGCGCTGGTTCATGACCGTAGGCTACTGAGCCCGGGACTCCGTGGATAAAGCTGGAGACGTCCGACTACTGGGAGCGGGGAAACGAGGCACCTGAAGGACGCCCGGCACTGCTGAATGAGCCTAGGAAACCTGCACTTCAATTACAGAGCAATGACAGCGGGCAGTGACCTGGAGGACCCAGGATCACCCTTCCATTCTGACGTGGCCTGGCCCACAATCCAAAGGGAGTATGGGGGAAGGAAGGGCGGGGACTGCTCTAAAACTTTTCCCAACCGAGAGGAGTGAGTGGGGCTCGGTGAGGACCCCAGACTCTAGCAAACCCTGCCAGGCTCGGCCCTGAAGAGAAGATGGCCCTCTTCGTCCTGACAGGTGGCGCTGTCCTTGTCGCGGAGCTGATTGCAATGCTGGGCATGGGTCAGGGCACTTTACAACCTGCAAGGTTTTCTCCAACGGGAGCGTCGGCACTTTTTACCTACATTACTGCTACGACGGATAGCACAAACTCTCCCTAGACCCGGAGACGCTCAGCTGGATAGCGTCAGACAATGTGGCTCTAAAAGTCAAGCTGAAGCTGGAGGCTGATCGGAGTCTCGTGAAGAGATGCAAGGTCCATCTGAAGGAGACGTGCGAGCAGTGGCTGCTGAGACACCCGGAGAAAGGGAAGGAGACACTGCTGCCGACAGGTACAGCCCAGACCTCCCGCCACTCTCTAATGGGCCTTATCTGTCCCCTTTTTCGGAACCTGCCACCCTAGTCCATGTGTCAGGAAGCCAAGGCTAGGTCTCAGTTTCAACCTCCTTTTAGATGGGGCCTCAGACTTTCTCAGTCTCACCTATAGTAGTAGTAGCCTCTGGCTCTTGACTCCCTTGACTTCAGGGCCAGTTCGGGGTCTACCCAAGCGAAGGTTGTATAACTTTCCCCAATGCTGTCTTTCTATATGGTACTGGAAGAGACTCTGCTGCCTACGCCTTCCACAAAGAGTGAATCTTTACATCCTTTTTATCCTTGCCTCATAGACCCTCCTTCAGTACAAGTGACCGGTCACATCAGTTCTGACTGGGAAGTGACCCTAAAGTGCCAAGCATGGTGCTTTTATCCCGCGGAAATCTCATTAATTTGGCTGAGGGATTGGGAAGAATAGATTCGGGACTCAGAGTACGTTGAGACCAGACCGGGCAGATGGGACCTTTCAGAAATGGGCAGCTATTGGAATGCCTTTTGGAAATTAAGAGAAATATACCTGCTGAGTGCAACACAAAGGACTGCCTGAGCCACTCTCTTTGAGATGCAATAAGGACAGGTGTGGCTGGGGGGAAGCTCTCCCACATCCCAACAAAGGGGACTGCAGCTATTTGGAGGAAGTAGAAGGGAGTTGGTGACGTCGGGCTGAAGCCAATTTCTTCTTTGACTTTTCACTCCCAAACAGGCTTTTCTCTAAAATAATAAGTACTAAGTAAATATTGCTGATTGATTTTTGCTGGATTCTGAAAATGTATAAGTTGAAGGGGAGTGTGTTGCGGGGTGGTGTGGGGGTAGACCACAAGTCTAGGAATTTGACTTTGGTACAATGGCTACAAAAATAGACAAATGAACCTTTGAAACCTGTGTATGTGTGTATGTGTATACACATGCACATTTATACATATACACATATATAAATATATACATATATGTTTTATCTTCCAGGTGGAAAAGGGGAGAATTATGTTTTGACTCTAGGTAAGTGAAGAGTTGTCATGGATGTATAGGGGGAGAGCTTGTAAAAAATAACCCTTAGCACATGAAAAATGGGAATTGAGAGGAGAGGCTATCTCTCCGTGGCCTCATCCGTACATTACCAAAATCTTCTAAGTAAGAGGTGCCTGAATGAATTCTCTTCATGTTGTCTCTCTTCAGAGCATGACAGGACTCCAGGATCAGATGTCTCTCTTACAGCAAGAGGTGAGACTTACTGGTGAATTTTGGTGTGGTTGCAAATGCAGTGTGAATAAGTATGAGGGTGGTTGGGCTGAGGGGCGCCCTGATTCTTGGAGTACAAATAAAGTAGACTGAGATAATGAGAAACTTGAGATTAGAGGTGATTTTCCAGATACCACATGTTCATTTTTTCTTCAGCCTGAGGAAACTGCCCTGTGTGGAATGGAGAAAGAAACCAAGATGCTTATCCATCTTATAGGCTTATTTCTAATTTTTTGATCCTGAAATAAAATATAAATTATTGTCAAGAGCTATAGTTTCAGTCACCAAGAAGATTCAATAAAGGAAAGTGGGCATACAATCCAATCCTGCTGATACTGGAAAAGGCTGGCTGTAAGAAGTCCCAGACTGGGAGCTGGTCTCCAGTGGCAACAGCTTTTGGAGTGACAGTGTATACCTGCCAAGGCCTTTGTCAAACAGGATATGTTGGCCAGGACATCTTAAGGGGAAATTGGAACCACTAGTCTATCTGGTCTTTGTACTGTTTTCTAACAGACACGATATTTGGACATAATCAGATATATTAAAGAGAAATATATTTTGTTCTAGAAAGAAAAATTATGGCTTTCATAAAACATGACTTTTGTTGCTTTGTATACAAATTTCCAAACATGTTTAAAACTTATGATGATGAACAGTTATTCATTGGCGGATCTGCTCACTTTTATATTAGGTGTTTTCTCCACAAAAGGACATCCTGCCTTTGTTTATTGTTATTTGATATTTTTCCCAATTACATGTAAAAACAATTTAAAATTTTTTTTCAAGTTTTAAGTTCCAAATTCTCTCTCTCCCTCATTGCCCTCCGTCCCCACTGAGAAGGCAATTTGACATAGGTTATACATGTGTAGTCATGGAAACTACATTTCTGTGTAAGTTATTCTGTGAAAGAAAACAGACCCCCCCCCAAACCCCCAAGAAAAATAAAGTATAGAAAAAGCATCTTTGATCTGCTTTCAGGATTTACCAGTTGTTTCTCTGGAGATACCACCTTTCATCATAAATCCTGCAGAATTGTCTTGAATCATTGTATTGCTGAGAATGGCTAAGTTACTCACTGTATATCATCATGCAATATTGCTCTTACTGTGTACAATTTTTTTGGTTCTGTTCCTTTGACTTTGCATCAGTTCATGTAAGTCTTTCCAGCTTTTTCTGAGAGCATCCTGCTCATCATTTCTTAAAGCATAATAATATTCCATCACAATCATGTACAATAGTTTGTTCAGTCATTCCCCAATTGATGAACATCCCCTCAATTTTCAACTCTTTGCCACTACTCAGAGCTACTATAAATATTTATGTACACATAGGTCCTTTTCCTTTTTTCTCTCTTTGGGATATAGAACTAGTAAGGGTATCACTTAGTCAAAAAGTATGCATAATTTTGTAGTCCTTTAGATACAGTTTCAAATTGCTCTCCAGAATAGCTGGGTCAGTTCACAATTCCACCAATAATGTATTAGTGTTCCAATTTTCCTGCGTCTTCTCCAATATTTATCCTTTTCCTCTTTTGTCATATTACTCAATCTGATAGATGTGATATGGTACCTCAGAGTTGTTTTAGTTTGCATAACTCACTTAAACTTTTTTCATAGTAATGATTAACAACTATGTATTTCCTGCATTCTATTTCCTCCATTACCCTACTTTCACTCTCTTCTTTAACCCTGTTCATTTTCAACAGTTTTGCTTCTGACTTTTATCTCTCCCAAACTGCTGTCCTTTTGATCAGTTCCTCCATGCCCCTTCTCATAGCCCCATTCCTTTCTGCTTTCCTGTATAGTGAGATAGATTTCTACACCCGACTTAGTTTGTATATTCTTCTCTCTATCAGCGAATTCTGATGAGAGTAAGGTTCATGTGCTCCCCTCCTTGCTTCCCACATTTCTCCCTCCACAGTAAAATCTCGTTTAGGCTTTATTTATGTCTGATAATTTGTCCTAATCTACCTCTCCCTTTACTATTCCCCCAGTACATTCATCTTTCTCAATCCCTTTTTTTTAGATAATCATGACATCACATTCACTTCACACTTCTGCTTTCTGCCTACAGATACTCCTTCTAACTGTCCTGATAATGAGAATGTTTTTAGCAGGTATAAATACTAGGGGTGGCTAGGTAGCACAGTGAATAGAGCACTGGCTATGGAGTCAGGAGGACCTGAGTTCAAATATGGCCTCAGACAGTTAACATTTACTAGCTATGTGACCTTGGGCAAGACACTTAACCCCAACTGCCCTACCTTCCCCTCTCAAAAAAAGCAAAAATAAATAAATATCATTTTCCCATGTATGTTATATATATAATTATATATATTATATATATTATATTATATAGTATATTATATATATTGTATATTATATATATAATTATATAATATATTATAATAACTTTATAAAATCTCTTGTGATTTCTCTTTCCTATTTAACTTTTTATGTTTCTTTTGCATCTTGTATTT
>JAQQSW010000097.1:47988-64796 GCA_028646575.1 Pseudocheirus occidentalis
GAATATCATATTCCAGGCCCTTCAGTCCCTCAGTGTAGAAGCTGCTAGATCCTGGGTTATCCCAATTGTGTTTCCGCAGTATTCAAATTGCTTCTCTTGACAGCCTGTAATATTTTCTCCTTGATGAGGGGGTTCTGGAACCTGGATATTACATTTCTAGGAGTTTTCTTTTGGGGATCTTTTTCAAGAGGTGATTGGTGACTCTTTCAAGTTCTATTTTGCCCTCTAATTCTAAAACATCAGAACAATTTTCCTTGAGAATTTCTTGAAGGATGCTTTCCAAGTTCTTTTTTTAATCATGGCTTTCAGGTAGACCAATCATTTTCAAATTGTCTCTCCTGGATCTATTTTCCAGGTCAGTGGTTTTTTCAAGGAGATATTTCACATTGCTTTCTATTTTTCATTTGTTTGTAACTGTTTAATAGTATTTTGATTTTGCATGAAGTCATTAGCTTCCACTTGCTCCACTCTAATTCTGAAGGAATATTTCTCTTCAGAATGCTTTTGAGATTCTTTTTCCATCTGGCAAATTCGACTTTTTAGGACATTCATCTCCTCATTCACTTTTTGGGCCTCTTTTGCCATTTGAGTTAATTTGTTCTTTAAGGTGTTATTTTCTTCAGTCAGGTTGTTGACTCTCTTGTTATGATTTTCTTGCACCATTCTCATTTCTCTTCCCAATTTTTCCTCCACTTCTGTTATTTGGTTTTCAAAGTCTTTTTTATGCCAATCTATGGCTTGTAGGCAATCTTAATGTTTCTTGGAAGCATTTGGTATGGGAATTATGACTGTTGTCTTCCTCCCATTCCATGCTTTGATTCTTTTTGTCACCAAAAAAGGATTCTAGAGTTTGATCACTGTTCTTACTTTGCTTCCTTTTCCTACTCATATTGGCCAGTCAATTAATTGCTTGATTTTTTAACTCTATGGAACTCTGCTTATAGGGAGAAAGCTCTGTCCCAAATCACTGAGGTTTTCACACCTTCTGGAGCTATTAGGGGGGTGCTGTAGCCCCCACCAGTTTTGACTTGCTGAAAACACACCCCAGGACCACCACCCAAGACCACCATCCAGATCCAGGCTGTTCAATGCAATAGCACTTGGTCTCTGATCAATTGCTTGGCCCCCCTGCAGTCTTCAGGCTGGGAGCTCTGAAGCAGCTGGGTGAAGATGGCTGCCACCATTTTTGCTACTACTGTCACTTCCACTGCTTCCTTGCCCTGGGGGCAGTTCAGCCGGACAGCTTTTCTCTCCCAAATTTAGCTGAATTCCACTGACCTTTCTCTTAGTCCTTATTTCTCCTGGCTTGATAAATCTGGAAACTGCCCCCAAGCTACCACCAATCCACTCTCCTGTAAACTCCAGCTGCAGCTCCTCCTGACCACCCTGCGGTCAGGCCGAAGTTTCAGGCTGGGCTGGCCTCAGCTCCCAGCCTGCCGCGATAAGCCCCACCTGCCGAATTGCCTTCAGTGAGAGATGTGTTTTCTGTATTTTTGTGAGTGTGGGAGCCCTTAAATTTGTTTAGAGTCATATTTTATGAGTATCTGAGGTGGCTGTGTGGGAGGTGGCTTCTACACCACCATCTTGGCTCCACCCCCTCAACCCTGCTTGAAAGCTTCACTCACTTTCACAGACCTCTACTCCTGGCTTAGTAGATGTGAAGATTGCTTGAGGTGCTTTAGATCTTCTCTGAAGTAAACTCACGCTGCAGTTTGGGAGGCTTGGCTCCTCCTGACCACCCTGGAGCCTGGCCGCAGTTTCAGTTTTTGGGCTGGGCTGGTCTTGGCTCCCGGCCTGCGGGATGAGTCCCTCATGCAAGCTACCTTTCCCTAATCCTTATTTTTCATGCCTTGCTGGATGTGGAGTTGCTGGAGGCTGTAGAACTTCTGTCTTGTAGACTGGCTGTGGCTTGGCTTGGCTCCTCCTGATTGCCCTGGGGCCTGGCTGCGGTTTTGGTTTCAGGCTGGGCTGGCCTCGGCTCACGTCCTGCAGCAATGATCTGCTGCTGAACTGCCTTCAGCAAGAGATGTGTTTTCTGTATTTTTGTGAGTTTAAGGGTCCTAGAATTTGTCCAGAGTCATATTTTATGGGTGTTTAGGGTGGCTACGTGGGAGCTGCGGGGCCTTGCTGCTTCTATGCTGCCATCTTGGCTCTGCCCCCCTATAATCGGTAGATTATCTTTCATAAAAGTGGCAAGAGAAAGCAGTTACAATGGAGGGGAAGAACAGGTTGGAGAAAGGGACTGAGTCAACCTTACTTTCGTTGGATTTAGCTTAAGGAGGGAACATACACACTCAGTTGGGTATCTTACCATACAGGAAAGTAGGGAGGAAGGGGATAAAAGGAGAGAATGATAGAAGGGAGGGCAGATTGGGGGAGAAGATAGTCAGAAGCAAACACTTTTGAAAAGGGGCCAGGTTGACGGGGTTTACTTATTTCCCAAGCTATTTCTTGAATTTTATCTCTTTGATAAGTAGGGCTCTGCTTTTGAAAGGGAAAGAGCATAATCCCAAGCTTTAGAGTTTGAGGTTTGTTTGGATTTTTTGTGCAGCTCTTGTCAGGAGTAACTCTGAAAACCTCTAAGTTTTTGGTTCTTCCAAGGTATAATCTAGTGAGACGTGTGTTTACCACTTTCCTATACACTGGTTTGTGAATGTCTTTAAGCACTCTTTTCCACCATCAACAGAAGTCTAGAAATGGAATTTTGATGAGAAACTGACTTATAACATGATAAGTAAGAGATAAGACTAGATGATTTCTCCAGTTTTTTGAAGAAGGAGGAGGGAGAGAGATGGAGAGAAAGAGAAAGAAAAATGGAGGGAGAGAAAAAAGAGAGAAAAAGGGATAGAGAAAAGGAGAGAGAAAATGGAGAAAGGAGACAGAAGGAGGAAGGAAAGAGGGAGAGGGAGGGAAAAAGAGGGAGAAGATGAATGGAAGAAGAGAGCGAGGGAGGAAGAAAGAGCAAATGTCCAGAGTCAAGGGTGAACTTTCATCTGAGATATTCAAAAATAAATTTTAACCCTCATCAGAATCTATCTTCTTATTCTACCCCAAATAGCAAAGGAGAAGAGTAGAGTTATAATGGGGAGATTTCTTTGAATTTCTCTTAATGATTCTCATGTTCTATGCAAATCATAGAAGCTGAGCTGAATGGTAAAGACCAAAAAGAATTGGTAAACTTTACTGTACCTTCCAAGTTGTTTTCTGTTTTTAGTTACTTATTACATTTTGTACTATGTTGTGGACCACATAAAAAATATGTCTGGACTCACATAAAAAGCATTTAATTGTCTCCACAAATAAATGAATAAAATAGCTGTAACTCCATTCATCTTTTAAGTAATTCTTTTTCTACTTTTATAGTTATGAAATTACATTTTCAAGACTTTAGATGACTTACACAGAAGCAAATATTTCAACATCTCATGGAAGGGAAGTATTGCCTTCTTTGGATAAGGATTTTCCAATGGTTAGTTAGGGAAATTCCCAGAAATACGTTATCAGATATGAAATCATCCAGAGGAATCTAAGATTAGGTTTCACTCACAATTGCATTTTGGTCTTGCCAGAGAGGTGAAACAACTCTTTCCACTTCCCTGATTTTCTTCCCCTAAATTTCATTTGAACATGCACCTCTACCACATACATACAGATGAGGTGCTCTGCTCAGAATTTGGGCAAAAGTAGAATAGAAAAAGCTTATACACATGGGAAGGCAAGAAGGGAAATCCTAGACTATTCTAGATGTGAAAAATGTCTGTGGTTAGACCGCTGTGAATGAACAACATGCTTGATCTATGCTCTACTCCCACACTATAGTAATTTTCCCTGGTATTATAGGGAAAGACACATCTGGACAACAACTTACTATTTGGGCATTTCCCTTTGTTATAGCCTTTATCACTTATTTATAAATAATGTGAATAAAAGTGGTGAGTGAAAAAGAAAAGCTGACCTATATGGCACATTGTATAGAACATAGGGCCTGGAGTCAAAAAGACTTGAGTTCAAATGCTTCCTTATACATTTAATGGCTGCATGACTCTGGACAAGTCACATAACCTCTGTCTTCCTCAATTCCTCAATTGTAAAATGGGAATAATAATAATAATAGTAATAAATACTTACCTCAGGGAGTTATTATGAGAATCAAATGAGATATTATTTGTAAAGCACTTACCAGAAGGCCTGGCATATAGGAAGGACTTAATAAATACTTTTTTTTCTTCCTTCCTATACATAGCAAGTTTTTGTGCTTATTTATCCTCCCTTTTTCTTTAGCATTGCCAGTTATGCTTGATGCCTATGTGGCCCTAACTGTCTCTGTGAACACCTGCCCACAGAGGTTAACTTTCAATAACAATTCAGATAATGGAATACTGAACTAAGAAGAAGACAAGTACCAGGACCTTGGTTAAAAGGAATAAGGTTGAAGTCAGTGGTTTTTATGATAGATAAAATATTTTTCTACGGTTGTGCTAGGCATTTCACACAGAGGGTACAGCATGGCATAGTGAAAAAGATTACTATGTTTGGAGTCCCAGGACCCAGGCCTAAACCTTAACTCTTCTGCTTCTTATGTGTGCAGCCCTGAGGAAGTCACTTAGTCTCTCCATATCTTGGTTTCCTCATGCATACAGCGAGGGAGTTAAATTACATGACTTTTGTGATTTCTTCCAACTTTAAATCTATAATCCTATGAAGAGTAAATGCTGATGTTAGAAAAGTTGATTGGGGCCAGAACATAAAAGTCCTTGAAAGCCAAGCTGAGTGTTCACTATGTTCTATCCAGTTTAGACTGCTAGGTGTTCTCCAAATAGTATCCTCACTTCTGTCTCCTTACTTGTGCACATGCTGTTTTCTGTATTCCTGGAAGGAACTTCCCTCCATCTCTACCTACTGAAATCCTTGTCTTCATTCCAGGCTCAACTTAGATTTGACCTTCTCAAGAAAGCTATCCTGACTCCCACAACTGAACATAAACTTTCCTTCTTCCAATTTTCCTGGAATAAGTTTCTTAGGCATTTCCTTTGTCCCTTTTCTGCCTCATTATCATCCCTAGCCTTATTGGGAATGTGAGCTCCTGGAGGGAAGGAAATATATATCTTTTTCATTTTTATATCCCCAGGGTCTAACTACCTCACAGAAAAATAAAATTATTTTATTTTGTTTTGTTTTTAGGAATAGCACAAGCATTTTCACAACATAGTATAATAAAAAAAGATAATTGCACATGAAACTCAATCTACTATGCGCAACTTTCTGTTCCTTTCAGATACACAGCAAAATTATCATGTAAATTTCTTTTTTTTCTTTCCCCCAACTCTCACCTTAGAGATGGTTAATTATTCCATATACATTTCTGTTTATCACTTTTTTCTCTGGATGCAGACAACATCTTTATTCATATATCCTTTATAGTTAATAACTCATTCACTGAAAGTTATTCTTAAAAACAATATTGCCTTTACTGTATGCTATGTACTTTAACAAACAACCAAAATCTATTTTTAAAAAATAGCAAAATACTTGAAGAAAGAAAGAGCTGGAAAACATCAGCCTGGGAGGAAAATTCACAGTGAGTAAATAAGTCTGCTCCCTAAGGAAAAGGATCTTAGAGACCATAACAAAAAGGACACCTATAAAGAGGAATCTAGAAATAAAAATAAAGGCTCTGGAACTTGGGACTTAGAATCATGTTTAATTTCCTGAAGCTGTACAGTGCCCTGCACAGAGGATGTGATCAATATACACTTATTGAATCTAATTAAACTTTATCTTGTAGGCAAGACAATTTTTTTTGAAGATTTTTTTTAGTAGAGGATGGAAATGTTATGATCTCTAGATTCTTTTTTCTCAGGGTCTCAATTCACTGACTTTCCCTGTCTTTTTTTTTCCTCAGCCAGATGTAGTTCCTTTTCTATTAATTTTTGAAGGGAAGGGAAAGAAAAGGAAGGGAAGAGAAGGGAAGGGAAGGGAAGGGAAGGGAAGGGAAGGGAAGGGAAGGGAAGGGAAGGGAAGGGAAGCGAAGGGAAGGGAAGGGAAGGGAAGAAGAGGGGAGAGAATGAGCAAATAGTCAGTCAGGCAAAATGAATTTTCACATTGACCATGCCCTAAATGTATGTCTCATTCTTCATCTTGTATCTGATACCTCTCTGGCAGGAGGTAGCCTCCTTCATTATCAATCCTCTGGAATTATTTTTGGTTGTAATAAATTTAACAAGAGCTTTCTTTAAAACTACACAAATAATTTGTTTTTAGGGTATTTTTTTCCTTTACAAAAAGATTTGTTGTAAATATTTTTGTGTATATCTTCCTTTTCCTTTTTTTTTATCTCTGTAGGGGATAAACCAAGTATTGGTGGTTCTGGGTTAAAAAAGTTTGCACAGTTAGTGACTTTTGAGGTATACTTCCCAATTGTTTTCCAGAATGACACTATTCTCCAAGTATGCTTTTCCAGAAAGACTTTGATTATTCCCTCCTAGCACTTTCTGAAGTCAGTTTCTTGCTTTTTTCTTTCTAGTAGAGTCATTGTTACCTTGCATCCATCTGGTTCCTCTACTAAAGTCAGGGAACACCATCTTCTTAGCCCTATGACTGTTATTACATCGGATATATGTATGTATGCATGTGCATTTCATCTGAAAGAATGGATGCCAACATTTAGGCCTGTTGATTTAGAGGAACAAACTCTTAGACCTGGAGGGAACCTTAGATTATATCCATATCTGAAAAATAATTCCTTCTACAATGGCCCCCAAGTGATGATTTGATCTCAACTTGAAGACTTCCAAAGAGGGAGAAGTCGTTGTCTCCAGAAAAAGCCTAGTTTGGATAGTTCTAATTGTTAGGAAGTTTTCCCCTCCATCAAAAAGCAGTTAGTCCTTCTATAGCTTTCTAGTTGTGTCCTGTTGAACATAGATCTAGTTCTGCTTCCTAATGAAAGCCTTTTTTTTTTTTTTTTGCTTTTTTGGAAGGGGGAGGGCAGGGCAATTGGGGTTAAGTAACTTGCCCAAGGCTACTTGCACATGGCTAATAAGACATATTTGAACTCAGGTCCTCCTGACTCCAGGGCTAGTGCTCTATTCACTGTGCCACCTAGATGCCCCCAAATGTGAGCCTTTCAAACACTTGAAGATATCCATCCTAATCCCACTACACCTTCACTTTTCCACATTAAACACCCCTAATTCCTTTTATTGATTCCTTTCAATTTGTCCTCTAGTCCTCTTCTTACCTAATCTATCATTTCTAGATATACTCTAAAATGTTCAGGGTATTTCCTAAAATTAGCATATTGTTTTAGACATTGGCTGATCAAGACAGAGTGAAGCAGAACTATTACTTGCAGGAGATGGGCAAAACAACAGCAAACAAATAAATACGCAAAGAAATAAACGAAAAGTGAAAGAATCAAAGATCAAAACGAGAAAGAAGAGAACTCACGATACTTCACCCTTTTCTTTCTCAGTGTCAATGACACTGGAAGTTTGGACAACTAGTGATTTATCTTGATTTTTCAATATCAGTGTACCCCGTTCCCATCAAATCTGTCCTCACTCAGAATGTAAGGCAAAGGCTGAGGTGCCAGTGAGCAAACCCTTCCCATCTTTCTGGACATTGTCTCCCAGCAGATGAGGTTGAGGGGATTTTTTTAAAGCTATTTTGTGATCAGGAGAAAGATCAAAGACAAGATAGGACCATTGCTTGGGGGTAAATAGTGAAGGGAAGGAGAGTTCGAACAGCCCCTACTAGGTGGTACGCACTGTTCTAAGCACTTTACAAATATTATTTCATTTGATACTCACAACAACTCTTTGAGGTAGGTGCTGTTATCCCCATTTTGCAGTTCAGAAAAAAAATATTTTTTTACTTCCCACCCCTTATATGTAAAAACATTTTTAACATTTGTTTTGAAAATTTTTGAGTTCCAAATTCTCTCCTTCCCTCCCTTCCCTCCCCTTGTCATTGAAAAAAGGCAAGCAATTTTGATATAGATTATATATGTGCAAACATGCAAAACATATTTTCAGGTTAGTCATGTTGTGAAAGAAAACAAAGAAAAAAACAAGAAAATACAGGAATTAAGTAAAAAGTATTCTTCAATCTACCGACAGATTCCATCTGTTCTTTCTCTGGAGATATATAACATTTTTCATCTTAAGTCCTGAAGAATTGTTTTGGATCATTATATTGCTGAGAGTAGCTAACTCATTCCCAGTGGGACAAGCAGAGGAAGAATGAAGGTAAGAAGGTCACAGACGAAGACATTGGGAAAAGGTTTGAGGAACTGAGGGTAATGCTTTCAAACTCAGCACAATAGTTGCATGTGGAGGGTGTTAGAGGAAAGTTGGGTGTACTCAGTGGATGCCAGAGAATGGTGATTAAACCTAATGTTGGGGATTCCCTCAGAATCTGTTCCTACAACGTCTGTATTCTGACCATCCACGCTTGACACTTCTGTTTTGATTTGTCATTGGGTGACAAAGCTTCTCAGCAGCCAATTACCAGTAAGGTTCTGCTTATATTTACCTCTGCTTTGACTTGATCTCAATGTTTTATGATTATTGACCCTGGAAATGTATGTGCTGTCTCTCCTGTTGTGGGGTATCCTGGTCCCTACAGAGACCTGGGCAGGTAAGTGGAGGTAAGGTTAAATAGCTGCTGGAGACAGTGTCCAGAGGGCCGGGACAGGTTTGCTCCTCGGCACTCCGACCTTTCTCTCAGATACTGAGGACAGACTGGACTAGCATGGGGTGTTCACTGACACTCTCGGGACTAAGTTCCCACCCCGAGCCGGGTCTCTGATGTTTCCGACTCAGGCTCTCACTCCCTGAAGAATTTCTACGCCTCCATGTCTCAACCCGGGCTGGCAAAACCAAGGTTCATCGCCGTAACCTACGTGGACGACCAACAAGTCCTGAGCTTCGATAGCGACCGCGAGAGCCAGAGAACAGAGCCCAGGACGCCGTGGATCGAGAGGGAAATCCCGGATTACTGGGATCGGGAGACGCGGATCTCCAGGGAGGCCACACAGCGTTATCGAATGTGCTTGCAGAAAGTGTCGGCATACTACAACCATAGTGAGGGAGGTGAGTGACCAGAAGGACTGTGGATTACCTGTCGGGTCAGAACAGTTACCGCCTACGCATACAGTTGGGAGGGAGGTGGAGGGCAGAACCTGGAGAGGAGGGGGTGTGGCCTCAGCTCAAGAGGAGCAAGATTTCTGACCCTGGAGGAATGGTTGTTGGGGTTGAGACGCTGTGTAATCTCGGTGAGATGCCGCCCTGTGGGCCATGCTGAAACTTCTTGGGGTCTCAGGGGTTCACACATACCAGCGACTGTCAGGCTGTGAGGTGTTCTCCAACGGGAGCTTCAGCCGCGGCTTCGTGCAATATGCCTATGATGGACAGGACTACCTAGCTCTGGATACCGAGACTCTGCGTTGGATCGCGGGGAACGCAGGGGCCCTGAACAATAAGCGCAAGTGGGAAGCAGATCAAAGCGTTGCGAAATATTGGAAGGGCTATATGGAGGAGGAGTGCGTGTACTGGCTTCAAAGATACCTGGAGAATGGGAAGGAGGCTCTACTTCGGACAGGTACCTTCCTGCCTTCCTACCTTACGGCCCTGCCCCACCCTTCCCTAGCTGGCCTAATTTGGCTTCCTCATCCTGAGGCCATGACCGCAGCCCGTGTGTGCAGTGCAGCAAAGTGGGGCTCAGCTTCCCTCTCCTTGAATGGGGGTGGGGGTGAGGTCTCTAGCCCTTCTCTACCTCCCCTGAGGCCGCAGTCTCTCAGGAATCTGACTAAGGCTGGACTGTGAGCCTTTCTCCTGTGTCCAATCTATCCTTGTCTACCTGGAAGTGGATCAGCCTCTCAGACAACGAACGAAAGGAGACCCTGACTGTGCCTCTGACCTTGTCCCCATAGATCCGCCCTTGGCACGAGTGACCAGACACACAAGTTCTGACAGGGAAGTGTTCCTGCGGTGCCGCGCCCAGGACTTTTACCCAGCGGAGATCTCACTGACTTGGCTGAGGGATGGAGAAGAACTGCTTCAGGAGACAGAGCTCATTGAGACCAGACCTTCGGGAGATGGGACCTTCCAGAAGTGGGCAGCTGTGGGGATGCTCTCTGGAAGTGAACAGAGATATACCTGCCGAGTGCAGCATGAGGGACTAGCTGAGCCGCTCTTCCTAAAATGGGGTGAGGACAGTGAGGTAGGGCTTGGGGAGCTCTCCAAATCTCCCCACTCCCAGTGCCAGAAGGATATGGAGCTATTCTTTAGTGGGGAAGAGTTGGACTGTATTTGGAGAGAGATAGACTTGAGCCCAAAGAAAAGGCAGGGTTTCTCACTTTGTTTTCCTTTTAGAGGCAGAGTCGTCATCCATAGGGCTCCCTGCAGGGATCATCTCTGCTGTCCTCCTCCTCGCTGCAGTCATTTTTGGAGTTGTGATCTGGAGGAAAAATACTTCAGGTAAGGAAAGAAGAAAGAAGTTCAGTAGGCAGCAGGCATGATGGGGATTCTGGGTTGCCCCTTTCTGGTTTGTATCTGTTCCACCCAACATGTCTCCTATTCTTCATATTAAGACTGAACAGAAGACTCTCAGGGGGCTGTAGATGAACAAGGTAATAAAGAAACGCCATTTTAACAGATGGTCCGTTTAGGTTACAATAGGGTCAGGGAGCAGTGTAATTCAGACTCATATCACAAATAGATCTAGAAATTTAGGTCAAAAGAATTGAATGCCTGCCTAGAGGTAACCAGGCCTAAAATCTTTATTCTCTTCCAGTTGGATTATGATTCTGCCCTAGTTAAAGAGTCACAATCACAGGAATTTGTCCTAGGTGAATGACTGACCAACTGAATCTCAAGGGTGCTTGTTTTTCCTGAACTTTCCTTCTGATTTATTATTATTTTCCTTCCAGATGGAAAAAGAGGGAGCTATACTACAACTGAAAGTAAGTAAAGGGTCAACATGCAGATAGATGAGAGGGGCTGGTTCATTTAAACCTTGGGACATGGGAAATGGGAACCCAGAGTCTCTCCTCTCTCTTCGC
The DNA here is from genome assembly GCA_028646575.1 of Pseudocheirus occidentalis. Taxonomy (NCBI): domain Eukaryota; kingdom Metazoa; phylum Chordata; class Mammalia; order Diprotodontia; family Pseudocheiridae; genus Pseudocheirus; species Pseudocheirus occidentalis. The sequence goes on from JAQQSW010000097.1 coordinate 59,051, forward strand.
CTCTCCCCATCCTTCCCCATTCTCCTGTTCTGAGCAATATATTCCTGATTAGGTAATCTCTCTCCTGATTCTCCAGGTAGTGATAGTGCCCAGGAATCAGATGTCTCTCTTACAGCAAAAGGTGAGAGTCTGGTGATTCTAGAGAGGGGCTGGTGTAAAGATGACAAATGCAATGAAGATGAGTATGTCAGTGGTTGGTTTTAAGAGAGTCCCTGATTTTTGGAGGGGTGGTGAGACAGGCTGTTCAGAGTCATGGGGGACCTGATGGTGGAATTGACTTTTAATGTCTTTCCTTAATCTGTTTCCTTTTTCAGGCTAGAGGAGCTACAACAAAACAGAAGCACGTATTTCTCCATTTCCTTTCTCATTTCTGTTATACTGCCTCCAGATTTTCTCTGTGCACTGGCCTCTGTAATCAAGCCCATATGCCTTCTAGTCAAACCTTATCGTAGGGAGGATTGGTTCTCTCATCCTGTTATTTTCTGCCTTCTCATCCACCTGCTTTCTCTCTGTTCTCCCAGACTTTGCAGGGAGAAAATTAGAGTGGGGGAGGGGCAGAAAGATTTTAGACTTTTCCTTTCTCTGCAGTTGTTACACTGAAATCTGATATTTTTCTTTAGAGAAATAACTTTTCCGCTAAGTACTGCTTTGACTGCATTCCATAAATGTTGGTATTTTGTTTCATTGTGATCATTCTCTTTAATGAAATTATTATTTCTGTGATTTGTTATTTGACCCACTTATTCTTTAGGATTTACTATTATTTGCTTTGTGCTCACTTAATGAAAGGAAATGTATTCTGAATAATTTTTCTTAATGCCTCAGTCCTTCCCCCACCATTTATATCAAACTCATGGGATTATGCATGACATATTATGGCAATATAAAAAGGAAAAGAGATTAAAGACTTGAAGACTTCATAAATGTCTTGTTGACTGTGCTGAATTTGGTTGCAGGTGGGGGCAGGACTGGATTAAGGAGGTGGAGGACACAGGGAATGGAAGTTTGCACATAGTGACTACTTAGATATTTATTTCTTATTTAATAATTTTCTCCCGTGCATTTTGTTGTCTGTCTGCACATATGGTATAACTGACATTTTCCAGGAATTCAGAAAGTTCTGAGGTCACCGTAACTATGCCATGACAGTCTGATAAGATTATAAAAACTCCAGTGGCAAAGTGGATAGAGTGCTGGACCTGGAGTCAGGAAGACTCACCTTCATGAGTTCAAATCTGGCCTCAGACACTTACCAGTTGTGTGACTCAAAGCAAGTCACTTGAAATTATTTGACTCAATTTTCTCATCTATAAAATGAGGTGGAGAAGGAAATGGCAAACTGCTCCTACACCTTTGCCAAAAAAACCCCAAACAGGGTCACAAAGAGTTGTATGTGACTGCACAACAGCTATGAGCCATGAAAGATCTACAGCTAGAACTTTAAAGTCTATGTAGTCAGAGCCTTCTAGTTCATTGAGACAGGCAAGTGGCACAGTGGACTTGGCTTTAGGAGAAACATGGGTAGAAAAGCAGCTCAAACTCTTACTACTTGTATGACCCTGGGCAAGCCACTTAACCCCTCTTGGCCTCAGTTTCATCACTTGTAAAACAGGTATAGTAACAGCACCTACAGGTTGTTGTGAGGATCAAATGAAATAATATGTCAGTGCTTTGAAAACCCACGGTTGCTATATAAATTCTAACTGCTAGCATTTTACAGATAAGGAAACTGAGTCCCAGAGAGGTTTTTTTTTTTGCTCAGGTAGTAAATGTCAGGTAAGCTTAGAATCCAGGTCATTTTACTCTAGAGATAGTCCTCTTTCCACCATTCAAGATTTTTTAACCTGTAGTCCTCCCATCAATGCCAATTTTGTTTTCATGTTGTTGTGTGTGTGTGTGTGTGTGTATGTGTGTGTGTGTTCTGGCTTTACCTGTTAGCCCAGGAAACTTCAGGGTTTCAGTGTCCTCCATGCATAGACCATTACAGGATTCAGTTCTTGGGGGATGATAATGATGATGATGATGATGATGATGATGATGACATAAATAATAATATTAATAATAATCATTCATGTTTTAAAGTTTGCAAAGTTCTTTGTAATGTTATCTTATTGTATCTGGGGTGCTATTATCACCCCATTTTACAGATGAGGATACTGAGGTTCCAAGAGGTGAGTGTAGTAAGAAGTAAGATTTGAACTCAGGTCTTCCTACCAAGTCCAATAGTCTGTCTACTGAATCTTGTCCACATTTTGGGCTCTTCTAGGGCTGACAGTTCTTCTTTATGTTTATTCCACAATTTTCTGCAAGTGGTTTAAATTGAGAATCCTAAGCATAAAGAAGCCCCTGTTGTGTGATTCATGCTGCTAGAGGGGAAAAAAAGTGCTTTCTCCTTTTTATATAGCTCTCAGCATTTCTTTCGAAATAGAAATACATTTTAATTATTGGTATTTCTGTTTCTTGTTTCCTCCAAGGACTGACCTAGTATCTCTGAGAACTGACATGAGACAAGTGTTCTTTCCCCTATTTCAGGTGCACCCATGCATTTTCATTTGATCAGAAATATATGTGTGTGTTATTATTTTAATTATATGATTTTTTACATTCCACTTCTATTACAATTAGTAATTCATTCAAGGTACCCAGTTACCATTGTGGTGGAAGCAGACTAAAGCTTAGGCCCTATTGTTCACATGAGGAACTAGAGGAACATTTTTATTTAAAAATCTGAGTTGACTCACACCCTGAAATTAGGTAGGTGACATTTGTTTCACAACCTAGGATTAGATGGTAAGGTGAATAGAGTTCTGGACCTGGACTTAGGAAGACTTGTGTCCATATTTGACCTCTGATACTCACTATGTGACCAAGTCACTTAACATCTGTTTGCCTCAGCTTCCTAAACCGTAAAATGGGGATTTACTTTCTGGATTGTTGTATGCTTAGCACATAGTGGGCATTTAATAAATACTTATTTCTTTCCTTTCTTTTCTATCCTTTTGTTCCTCACATCCTTTATTTTTTCCTCCATCTTTCTCTTCTTCCTCCCTCTCTCTCTGTTCTTTCCTTCCTGTAGAGTTCCAACTCCTTAAAAATAAGAGCTCTCTCATTTTTTCTATTTATACTACTTACAATAATCTTGACACACAATAAACAATTAACAAATACATTTCATTTCATTCATTGGTCTCTCCTGCCAAATGTCCAATAGCTAAATATATTGGTTTTTAATTCACTCATTCACTCATTTTATCTATTTATTTATTTTTATGATGTTTTTCAATATTCACTTCCATAAGATTGTGAATTCCAAATTTTCTCTCCCTCACCTCCCCCATCCCAAGATGGCATGCATTCTGATATAGTCTATACATATACATTCATATCAAATATATTTTCACATTAGTAATATTGTAAAGAAGAATTAGAAACAATGGGAAGAACCACAAGAAAGAAGAAACAAAAACAGAGAGAGGAAATAATATGCTTCAATCTGTACTCAGATTCCATACTCCTTTTTCTGGATGTGAATAGCATAATCCTTAATAAGTCTTTCAGAATTGTCTCAGATTTTTTTCATTGTTAAGAAGAGATTTCTATCAAAGTTATTCATCACACAATGTTTCTGTAACTGAGTACAATGCTCTCCTGGTTCTGTTTGCTTCACTCAGCATCAGTTCATGTAAGTCTTTCCATGTTTTTCTGAAGCTCATATGTTCATCATTTCTTATGGAACAATATATTCCACTACATTCATATATCACAACTTGTTCAGCCATTTCCCAATTGATGGACATCCCCTCAATTTCCAGTTCTTTGCCACCACAGAAAGAACTGCTATAAATATTTTTGTATGTGTATGTCCTTTCCTCATTTTTATATTCTCTTTGGGATAGAGACCTAGAAGTGGTATTGCTTGGAATAGTAGAACATTGTTGGCAACAAAGGGATAAGTAAATCCTACAGATTATAAAGAGTTTAAGCAAGAATTAATAGATGGATGACCCCAGCTTAACACATTTCTAATCTATCTTGATAATTAACCTGACATAAAAGTAAGTGCTATACTGCTCCTCTCCTCTTTCTACTGATTTCCTCCTGGCCTCCAGATTGAAGGACAAATATTTTACTTTCAGATACTCTTAATATCTCTGATGAATTACCTCACATTATATGCTCCAAATCTAGCAAATCCAGAACTAGCAATAGAGCTATTCTATAATACATATTCTCTTCCTCCTCTTCCTCCTTTTTCTCTCTCTGAGTTACATAAATTGATTATTGATGCAAAAAATGAGAAATATATTTGAACAGTTCTCTAGAGAATTTAAGAACAATCTGCAGAATAATTGTAAAAATTCTGCAGGGAAGGAAACAAAGTTATCATTCTTGGCAGATGATATGATGGTATAATTAGAGAATCTTAGAGACTCAAGTAAAAAAAAAACTCCTTGAAATAATTAACAACTTTAGCAAACTTGCAGGATATAAAATAAACCCACATAAATCATCAACATTTCTGTATATTACTAACAAAGCCCAACAGCAAGAGATAGAAAGAGAAATTCCATTGAAAGGCGCTGTAGACATTACCAAATATTTGGAAATCTATCTGCGAAAATGAACCCAGGAATTATATGAACACACATATAAAACACTTTTTACAAAAATAAAGTCAGATCTAAATAATTGGAAAAACGTTAGTTGTTTGTGGCTAAGTTGAGCTAATATAATAAAAACGTCAATTTTCCCTAAATTAATTTACCTAGTTAGATACCAATCAAACTACCAAAAATGATTTTACAGAAATAGAAAAAATGATAACAAAACTCATCTGGAAGTACAAAATGTCCACAACATCAAGGGAACTGATGAAAAGAAATTCTAGGAAATGTGACCTAGCCATACCAGATTCTAAATTGTATTAGAAAGCAACAGTTGAGGGGGCGGAGCCAAGATGGAGGCATAGAAGCAGCAAGGTCCAGCAGATCCCACACTGCCACCCTAAACACCCATAAAATATGAGCCCAGAGAAAGTCTAGCATTCTCAGCCAAACAAAAATACAGAAAACACATCTCTCGCTGAAGGCAACTCGTCAGCAGGGGCTCATAGGAGCTGCTGGGAACTTGCCCAGCCTGAAGCAGAGACCGGGGCCAGGCACAGGGTGGTGGGAAGGAGCCGGGCTGAGCTGAGCTGAGCCACGCTGCAGCCAGTCTTCAGAGTAGAGGATCTACAGCCTCCAGCACCTCCACATCTGCCAAGGCATGAAGAACAGGGACAGGACAGGGGCAGCTCAAGCCGGAGCAGAGACTGGTCCAGCCCAAAAGAGCAGCCATGGCCAGGACAGGCCCCAGGGTGGCCAGAAGGACCTGAGCCTCCCAAGCCACAGCTTGAGTCTACTTCAGAGAAGATCTATTGCACCTGAGGGAATCTTCACATCCACCAAACCAAGATTAGATGGTCAGTGAAAGTGAAAGTAAAATTTGAAAATTAATTTGGGGGAAGAAAAGCAGTTCTGCCAGTTTGCACCCGGGGCAAGGAAGCAGTGGGGGAGGGGAACTGATGGAACCGGCAGCGGCCCCCACCAGGCTGCTTCAGAGCCCCTGGCCTGCAAACTCCACAGGGGGGCTGAATCGATTGATCAGGGCCAAGTGCTCTTCGGTTGAGCAGCTTGGATCTAGATCATGGTCTTGGGTGATGGTCGTGGGGTGCGCTTTCAGCAAGCGAAAGCTGGGGGGACTTGCA